>CAHIKZ030000446.1:1892500-1972500 GCA_903632075.3 Acanthosepion pharaonis | reverse complement strand
AAATAAAATAATATTCTACAGTGTTTCTATTTTTCAACCAATAAAAATGCTTGCCTCCTAATTATACTCGCATCGTTTTTCAAGCCTGTTAAGCCATAAAAAACACCATAAAAGGGGTCACATGGTGAAGTACAACAGCAATCAACAGGAGGCCAGGGAAGGACCTGTCATGGTCAGTCAGCAGCAGTCAGCAGGAGGAGCGCCACGCCAACCAGTGAGAACTACTATGAGAGATCAACCCAGATTGGGAGCCAGCTTATGAACTATACCACAAGGTAGCTGTCCCAAAACCACACGTTCCTGTTGAAATAAATCAAGTAAATCTATTTCTGCTGATGTCGTATTTCTTTCTTGCAACCATACGCTTGTCTATAACAGGACTGAGATCTACAGGTGGGAAGTGTGAGAAAAGAAACTGCTAGAGTAGAAGTGGCAGTTGAATCAAGGGAGGTTCAACAGTTCAACACTAAAACAATGAGACCTAGTAGCCAGTCTGTTAGTCCGCTTAAATTCATGTCATCAGGGCACCAAGGAAAAAAGTTCATCCAAGCAGTTGGCATAAAAATATTTGTAGAACAGAGTGAAGCCATATTACATTGGTGAGAATGTCGCTGGAGACAAGATGGCTGGTCAGGATCAATTGTATTGCAGATGTTTCTCTGGATTTTGTCAATTCTTAAAATGTACAGCAGGAGTACCAGACCAGATATGGCAACAGAATGCAGGGATGAATGGTAGAATTATAAATATGTTTGATGGATTCTGATAAAATTTTTCTCTTAAAACAATTTTTTTCAAGGAAAATCAGTTTCTCAAGTCCAGTATCTGTTATTGCTCTTTCCAATACTGATTGGGAGTTTCCTTCCTAACCTTTTATTTGAAGTAATGTGGAATGTCAACATCTTGATTATGTCATTATTTTCTCTTCAAGTTACACATGCTATCCATTTTAGTTGTTGCTGCTGTTGAAAGTCCTCAAGTGATGTGATTTCTGTTATTTGATAACAGTTCTTTGCGATTCTATAGCACCAATCAACAATGTTCAAATAAGGATGATCTTTATCAAGACCCTCAGGTTTCACTTGCTCAAAGCCTTTTTTAACCATTGATCTTAGCAAGTGGTTGTATACAGCTGACAGTTTAGATATTTCTCAACAGGCTTGGCACTATGCATGCCACCCATATGAAAGTCTCAATCTGATGTGACTATCTAAGAACATAACTCAAATTTCAGGTTGGAGTTTTGGTTTTGTAGCAATTTGTTATGTTGTGTGTAAATACTTCTGGCACATTTTATTCTATGTTCATTTTCCTTTTCTCTTATACTTAATTTGTTATAGCTAATCCATATGCTGAGGTATCTTCAGTGTTTAGAAGTTACATAAAACAACAAAAAACAGGAATTTGTAGAGAGCCATTATCCCCTACGTCCTTGTTGAAACTTGACTAATGCATGGAATAATAATGCAACACAAAATGTACTTAGAACAAAATGTATTGAAACAAGAAAGTGTACACAATATTTACATATAGTCTTTTGTATATTCCTGGGAAGACCGTTCCTGGAGAATGTGTTGACTTTGTGTCATATAAGTTTGCATCATGGGCACCCTGGTAAATGCCTAAAATCATAAACTTGAAGATGAAACTTCTAGAGAAATAGTAGTAAATCTGTTTAACTAATTATAGTCTACAACAAGCTTGATATGTAAATTGATCACCATATAAAAGCCAAAACAAATATGCTCATATAATGTGATTTCTTAAAATTAAAAAGAATAAAATAAAAATAAATTTTTAAATTCATAATCTGAAGTAAGTAACTGATATTAATATAGGAAAGCGTGTAACTAAATAGGCATCTAGGTCCCACCCTGTTACTGTTGAAATAGCTAAATGCAACCATTACTTCTACTCCATCAGTTTCTTTCATTTCCCACCTATGGAACTCTCTTGTTTCCTTGCCTACCTGATAACAACAATATTTAAAAATTTAAATGCAATGTCAATCCCCATCTTCTTGAACCTCGTTCATCTTTTGTACTTTTCTCAATCCTCCCTGTTTTCAGTCTTCTCTTTCACTTTCACTTTCACTTTCACTTCTTGTAACCCCCTGTGTACTGGTGGCATTACTGCTTTTCTTGGGGTGAAATAAAAAAAAAACTCCAGATTACAAATTTCAATATTTTTACATTTTAAAAAATCAAATCTTATGAGCATAATTGTTTTGGTTTCCATCAGGGGATCAATTTGTAATGATATTTTAATATCAAACTGGACCCCCTGTTAAATTTTATAAAATTTATCATTTTTTTTTTTTATATTCACAATTTGGAATACATATGAAATCCTAAAGCATTTGCCTTCTCTTGAAATGACCAAATTTTATTTCTTTGAAACTCGCCAAAAATCAATTCTTAAGCTTGATGACTTAAATTTGTGGTAGGAAACATTTCAATAGCATTATACTTCACTTGTTTCATTTTTTTTTTCATATTGCTATCAGTTAAGCACTCAAATATCTAAGAAAAAGAATTCTAAATTTGATATGTAATTTGTAAATTGATCAATATATTGAAAGCAAAGCAAATAAAGCTTATCTAATAAGATTTCTTAAAATGTAAAAAAAAAAAAAAATCAAATCAAATTTAAATTCATAATTTACAGTATACTAAAAGAACTCCAGATTATGAATTTCAATTTTTTAAGAAACCATGTCTTATGGGCAAAATTGTTTTGGTTCCCATAGGGGGATCAATTTGCAATGATGTTTTAATACCAAACTGGACCCCCTATTAACTTTTATAAAATTTATAATTTTCTTTTTCAATATTTATGATCTGGAATGAATAATCTATAGTAATATGAAAAAATATATTGAAAAAATTACATTTATTTCTGCCCTATTGTACAATTTCACGTGCATTCTGAACATTATTTACACCAGTTTTTTTATTGTTTCCAAGAGACATTCTTGGCTTGAATAATGTTCTCCATTTTTATGTCAACTTCTTTTAATGATGTACCAGATTTCTGGGTTTTTCCCTTAAATCTAGTGTCTTTGAGGTTTTTTTTTTTTTTTTGGCAAGATGGGCAATCCAAGCTGCAATCCATTACTTCACCGTGCCTCAAAAAAATTCTAAATTAAAAAAAAACTCCAATTATGGATAAATAGTAGGGCAGTCTGGGGTCTGTACCTATAGTTGGCAACACAACTAGGAGAAGGACAACTTTGAATTCAGATCTGGAGCTGGAGTCCCGAGTATAGTTTGATATCATGTTCAATTTTGTTCTGGGAAGTCCTGTGACAATGTCAGTGCCATTGGTCTCTACCTTTCCCTTGGACAACATTGTTGGTGTCGAAAAGGCAGATATGCTGCATAGGCAACTTCTGATTTTTCATTAAAAAAACCTGCCCAGACCTGTGCCCTGGAGAGGGCATAACTCTTCAGATGCAAATCTATGGTCTCTTGAGATCAAAAGATGCTATAAGATACTAAACCATATTGGGTTAATATTGTAGGATCTAAGCTTAGATGAAAAAAATCTATCTGGTCTGAATTCTTAGATAGCAACAAAAATATCGTTTAAAATATTTTGTACATTGACACTGACATTTATGTATATAAATTAGGATGTTTGGAAAATGAAAGTTTGGTACTCTTTTCTAAACAAAAAATGCTGCAGATAGTGAAATGTATACAAATTCTCAAGAGAAATCTCACGAAGAAAACCAATTTCCTTCTTTGTAAGTTCTCATAATTAAACACAGGAATGACACATTGTCAAATAGAAGAGATGATAAACTAATTCTAGACACAGTTTCCTACTTTCAATCTCGGTTCTGACATGGTTGATTGTCTCATAATTCATCGTGGTACAATGTGTAATTACTTTCCGAACGCACTAATGGAAGAGATGATAAACTCATTCCAGATGCAGTAACCTACTAATCAACCTCAGTTCTTCCTTGGTTGGTTGACTTAGAATCATTAGCAATGAAATGTGTAATTATTTTCCAAACACCATCATAGAAGATATAATAAACTTATTCTCAATGTAGTTTCCAAACATTCAACCTAGCTTCTGCCTTGGTTGATTGACTCATGATTCATAGCAGTGAAATATGTTATTAATTTCTGAATACTGTAATAGATGAGATGGTAAACTAATTCTAGATGCAGTTATCTACCATTCAACTTTGTTTGGTTGCCTCATAATTCATAGTGCTGAAATATGTAATCACTTTCTGAACACCTTAATATAAATAATACATTTTCCAAACATGCAAATGACTTCAAAATTGAAGATTTGTATGTTATTATCACTGGAGAAGCTGAAATGAATTTAAAGATACACTATGCATGCTTTGTAGAATTTTATGATTTGCAGTTTCACTGGTTGAATTTAAGAGAGCTACTAGGCTGGCATCTTGGACCCATGCTTTCACTGTCGAAACGGTTAAATGTAACCATCTGTTCTACTCAAACAGCTTCTTCTCTCGCACTTCCCGTCTGTGGAAGTCCCTTCCTCTTGCTTGCTTCCCTGATAACTATAATCTTCAAATACTCAAGTGTAGTGTCAGTCGACTTCTTCTGATACCTTGATCATGTTCCTCCGTCCTTCTCTGTATCCTTTCCTCAAATACACCTCTTTAATCTTGTTCTTAATCCTCTGTAACCCCTTGCATGCTAGTGGCACTCCTGTCTTGCTTGGGGTGAATTGCTTCAAAAAAAAAAAATCTTTAAAAGTGCTAATGATAATAAAAAGCAGTTGATTGGTTGATGGCAAATTTAAATTAGTTGTGATTGGTTAATTGATTTTATATGTCAAACCATGTTGGATGAATTTAAATTGGTGAGTGCATTACAAGAAAATATATTTGGTGTGAAGACTTCTCAGTATGTTATTGTCCCTGCCGTATTAAATATCACAAGAATTTATAATGGGAATTATAAGAATTTATTTATATCTTGAATCTGGAATAACAGAGAAATAATTCTTGGGTATAAATTCAAGAATGACTGGAAAATTGTAATTGGCAACTGTTCTAATGAGCTTTTCTCCCTGGTGCTCCTAGATTTGCAATTAGGTCTCACTTACTGCTGAAGTAGCTCAATGCAACCATGAGTTCTATTCTAACAGTTTCCTTTTCTCACACTTCCTACATGTGGAACTCTTGAGTCTGTCTATATTTCTGAGATGAGGTATTATGTACATTATTTACATTATTCGGACTATTGTCCTCATCTTTGTCGCCATATTTATCACAACGTTTCGGCCGTGTATGCTCCGGCCTTCTTTCAGTTGGTTGGAATTTCGAACTGAACCCTTTATTTCGCTCACTGGGGTAGACTGTTCTAGTTCCACGTGCCATGTTTGATGGATGTCAGTTATCAGTTATCTCCTGCTAACTAGAACAGTCTACCCAGTGAGCGAAATAAGAGTGTTCAGTTCAAAATTTCAACCTGAAGAAGGCCGAAACGTTGTGATAAATATGGTGACAAAGATGAGGACAATAGTCTGAATAATGTGGAACTCCTATCTGATTTCTTGCCATCTACAATCATCAAAAATTTAAATGCAATGTCAATCACTTTCTTCCTGAACCCTGTTTTCCTTTCCTCGACTTCTCCTCACTAAAGACCTTTCATTCTCTATCACTCCTTGTGACCTCTTGCGGCATTACTGCCTTGTAAATCTAAAAAAAAATCACTCTGATCTCAGGTTATTTTCAAGTCAGACTTTCTTGCCACAAATTTTACAGTAATTCTTTATGGGCTGTGTCATGTAGGTGATCATGGGTCTCCACATCTTCCACGTCCATTGTAGTTCTTAATAAATTTTGTTTTTCTATTGTTTCTTCTAAACCCTGTTCCGCCATCCATTACTCAAGCTCACTGTCATGTGTTGTTTTCCTTTGTCTCTCTTGCCTTCAGTTTTTCCTGTGAGTGTCAGATTTTCTAAGTGCTCTTTTCTCCTTGCCACAGATCCCTCAACTGTCTCTTCCAGATGTTAAGTATAAGTTTCCTTTTTGTTTCCATTTTCTCTAAAACTTCATTGCTTACATGTTCAGGCCAGGGTGTCCTCAGCATTCATCGATAAAGGAAAAGACAGAAATAAGTCAGAAAGAAAGAAAAAAACAGACAATACTCTCTCACACATCTTCTCTCAGTTTTTCTCTCTCTCTTTATCTCTTTCTCTTTCCATATTTCTCTCTCACTTTTTCTTACTCTCTTCTTTCTTTCTCTCTAATTCTCACTCTAATGTACTACTTCTTGCATCTCTCTCTTTCATTTTCTATTCCTCTATATATCTCTCTCTCTCTCTCTCTCTCTCTCTTTGAACTGCCATGATTTATTTCTCTCTTTTTTTTCTTATCTTTCTCCTACAGTCTTACTCTTTCTCCTCATATTGTCTTTTCCTTTTTTTTCTCCCTTGTTATTCTTTCTCTTTCTCTCTTTCCTTTTCTATTCCTCTATTAATCTTTCTTTCTCTGTTAATTCTCTCTCTCCCTCTATATATATATATTATAAATTAATTGATTTAAAATATGTTTTTTTTCGCTACACAGTTCTAACCATGTTTCAAAAATGGAAGCTAAAAGCCTCGAATTTAATTTTGTGATTTCCAAAATTTGCTTGAGGATGAAATGGAACTAATGTCTTTAATTTAATCACAAAATTAAATTTGGGGCTTTTAGCTTCCATTTTTGCAACATGGTTAGAACTGTAGTAAAAAAAACATATTTTAAATCAATTAATTTATAATATTAATGCTCTGTAAATTTACATTGAGCACTATTTTTAAAATAAAAATATCTATAAGAACACCGAATTATATATCTTACTGTTCTTTCTTTTTTATTTATATACATATATATATATATATATATATATATATATATATATATATATATATATATATATATATTTTTCTTATTTCCTTTTTTCCTTTTGTTTTTCTCTCTTTTTTTTTTTTTTTTCTCTTTTCTCTCTCTTGTTATTCTTTCTCTTTCTCTTTTCCTTTTCTATTCCTCTATTAATCTCTCTTTCTCTGTTAATTCTCTCTCTCTCTCTCTCTCTCTCTCTCTCTCTCTCTATATATATATATATATATATATATATATATATATATTTTTTTTCTTATTTTCCTTTTTCCTTTTGTTTTCTCTCTTATTTTGTTTTTTTTTCTCTTTTTCTCTCTCTTGTTATTCTTGTTCACTCTTTCTCTTCCCATATATTTTTTTATTACATTAGATTTTAGTGGATTTTAGCAGAAGCCTGTTTTTTTTTGTTATTGTTTTATTAAACAGTATTAATTACATTTTCTAGCCTCAACAATCATATACATATATATATAAATCTTAATCAATATAAATATAAACATATATATAAATCTTAATAAAGAAAATGTATCATCTGGCATCCTCCTTTGTACAAAAATCCAGTCTGATCCAATGTGCTTTAACCCTCTCAGCCACAGAGGTCTTTATAGGAAAGTAAGCAAAATAATTTCTAAGGAACTGATGAATTATATTTTAAATCAAATATAGTTTCTCTTCTTACTTTAAATGTCATATTTTAGTGAATCTATACATTATTTTTCTTTCTGATATATATATATATATATATATATATATAGAGAGAGAGAGAGACCTTGTGGTTGATGAGCTGGTAATTCATTTTACATATTTCTGAATAGGTTGGACACCATGTGTGATAAACATATGAAAATCCTGATCTGACCAGACTATTTCTGAATATGAACCATCTTTAATTCTTTTAATTTTGTGGTTTTATAGCAACTTGTGGTGCTGAGCAAAACTACCTCTAGTACTGTTTAATGTTCAATTTCATCATCTTTATTTACTAAATTTATTATAACTGATAAATGTATTATAACTTATTATAAATCTATTATAACTGATACATGCCCTGAGGTATTTGAAGTGTTCTGTATTTATTAATTCTATATTTTAAGGATTCAGGATATAATCATAAATGGTCGCATTTCTTTTTCAAAGCTTTTTTAAAAATTGTATACTCTAAATGAATACAAATTACTAAGACTGACTTCTTTCATTTGTTTTTTTTTTAAACATTTCACCCCATGGAAGAGAGTAAAGTCACTAAGACACAAAGGGTTGCTGAGTGTGAAAGAATAAGAAAAGATTAATAAGGACGAGAACAACAGAAGAGGAATCAAGAGGACAGTAGATAACGAATGAACCTGCATTTGAATTTTTAAAGATCATAGTTGGCTGGAGAGCATGGAGCCAGAAGGGAGTTTCACAAGCAAGAAGTGTGAGAAAATAAACTTTTAGCATAGAACTTATGGTTACATCTAATTCAACTGTCAATTGATGAGACCTTATCACCAATCTAGTCTTGCGTTTAAATTCAAAGGCACCATAGCGAAGAGTTCACCTGAAGAATTACCATGAAAGTATTTATAGAAAAGGCACAAGGAAGCTACATTATGATGGTGAGAAAATGTCTGAAGCAGGGATGTCAGATGAGGACCAATATTATTGCTGATTCTTCTTTGGATTTTATCAAGAATCTCTAGATATAGAGCAGGAGTACCGGAACAGATGTGGCAACAATATTAAGATAGATGTAAGATAGATTCAGGAGAGAAAAGATATATCTCTATCTATAACAGGCAGGATGTATGTGTGTGTGTAACGAATGCACGGCCGCGATTTTCGACGGATTTGCACCAAAATTTACATGCACATGCTCCAAGTTAGCAGGAAGGCCAAAACTGACTTTGCATTTCCCAACTCCCATTGATAGTGGAAACAATCAATTTTTTCATGCTTCTACGGCAGTTTTCATATAGTTTGCAGCCATTTTCTACTGGACAGAGTGAGAGCCTATAGCTGGCTCCCACGAATAGGCAGGAAGATTCTACTGGCCAGCGTGAGAGCCAACAGCTGACTGACACAGATGTTAACTATCATGCTAGCATGCAAAAAAATCGATAGCTGCATTCGTCACAAGTGGGAAAAATTTAAATCTGCATGTCACTTTACTCCAGTTGGCTCATTCGCTTGCTTAAACTCAACATTGATTCTGATTCCGCAGTACCGGGTTGGGCGTGAAAAAGTATTTGTTGTTAACATTCTTTTTTCATTTGGTTTTTCCAGTTACAAGTCCTTTTTAAAAGCTGATCGTTTTGTGTTCATTTTGTTTAGTTCTTTTTTCGTAACAGATTTAATGTTAAGTATAGAGCTTAGAAAAAATTCGCAGTGTGAGATAGGCAAGAAGTAAGGCATGTAGCAACATCAGCACGGCAAAGGGCACTCCTTTAAAGCCAAGGAAGGGCAAAAATATTTTAAGTCAAGTGATAGCGATTGCTGTATGAGTCGTACGATTTTTTAATCAAACACAGGCAACACCGGGCCATGCTGCTAGTACTTATATATATTGCTGGGTTATTTTTTTTTTGAAACCTGACCTCCTGGTTTGCTATATAACGTCTTTAATATCCTGTAAGGCTTATTGCCACATCAAGTTGAAACACCGGTTTCTGTACAATCACCAAAGTCAAGACTGGTCAGTAACTGCATGGGTAACCCCTTTAGAATACCAGGTGATGCAAGCTTGGATATGCGGGTTGAGTAATGGATAACAGCCAGGAATGAGAAATCAGAGAGATGAGCTTACAGCCACATCATTTTGAAACATACATTCCCGCATGATTACAGAAGTTAAGCAACTTTGAGCCTCATCAGTAAGTAGTAACCCCTTGGGAATACCAGGTGCTGTAAGCTTGGATGAGCCGTTGCTGTAAGGGATAATGGCAAGGAATAAGAAATCAGAGAGCTGAGCTTATAGCCACATCATGTGGAATCATTGGTTCCCGTATGATTACAAAAGGTAAGCAACTTTGAGTCTGGTCAGTACTTATAATGGTGACCGCTTGGGAATACCAGCTGCTGTAAGCATAGATGTGAAGTTTGTGTAATGGATAATGGCTAGGAATGAGAAATAAGAGAGATGAGCTTACAGTCACATCATGTTGAAACATTGGTTCCCATAAAATCACTGAATGTAAGCAACTTTGAGCCTAGTCAGTACCTACATGGGTGACCACTTGGGAATACCAGATCCTGTAAGCTTATGTGCAGTTGGTGTAATGGATAACGGTTAAGAATGAGAAATCAGAGAGATGAGCTTATAGCCACATCATTTTGAAACATTGGTTCCAATATAATTACAGAAGTTAAGCAAATTTGAGCCTTGTCAGTAACTAGATGAGTAACCGCTTGGGAATACCAGATGATGTAATCTTGGATGTGGTGTTGTTGTAAGTGATAATGGCGAGGAATGAAAAATAAGACTGAGCTTATACCATATCATGTTGAATTATTGGTTCCCAGATCATTATAAAAGGTAAGCAACTTTGAGCCTGGTCAGTACCTAGAAGGGTGACCGCTTCTGAATACTAGATGCTGTAAGGTTGGATGTGTGGGTGGTGTAATTGATAATGGCTAGGAATGAGACATCAGGAAGATGAGCTTACAACCACACCATGTTGAAACATTGGTTCCCATTACAGAAGTTAAGCAATTTGAGCCTGGTCAGTACCTAAACCAGGGAATAAGCTAACTTTGAGGATAATGGCTGGAATGAGAAATCAGAGAACTACCTATTTTGAAATATTGGTGACCGCTTGGGAATAACTTTGAGCCTGCTCAGTACCTATAAAGGTGACCGCTTGGGAATAACAGCTGCTGTAAGCATGGATGTTTGGGTGGTATAATGGATAACAACTTGGAATTTTAAATTGAAGAGCAGAGTTCTAATTCCAGTTTGGTTCGTTATATTCACTTATGTGCAAGTGCTCTTAGAAAAGGTATATATTCAACGTTCTCTCTCCATCTATGGATTAAATAGTAAGACTTGTATCACTAAATCTTTATTATCTCAAAGAAAAAAGAAAAATATTCTTACAATCTGATAGCATTTTATGGATTTAAATAATCTGCAAAGGGTTGATAAAGCGTAAAAACAACTTAAATAATCAAAATTTTGGGTGCACTTTAGATTTTAATAAGGAAAAATTAGTCATGAGATTTGAAATTTTGAAATTTTAGTTTAGCATTACAAAAGAGGATTAGCGGTATAGTTTTCATTTAAAGGCATTTATGAAGAATCTGTTATTTCTTTCTTTCAGAGAGACTAATAATGGTTGAAGGCGAAAGGAAAAGAATTCTTAAGATTAAAGAATTTAGCATCTCAAAGAAAGAAAAACAAATTTTTACCATTTAAAAATATTTAGAGCTTTAAATAACCGTGAAAGGATCGATAAGCCTTAGAAAAATCAATCAATCAGTTAATAACATACTATAAAGAATCGATTTTATTTTATATCTCAGGACCTAACATTTTTTTTGCGTATTGTAGGTTTTCCTTTTTTCATAAAAGATTTCCCCAACAAAAACAATAATTCATTAAGCACAGGGCCGCATAGCTGCTTCTCATCGCCTCATTTGTTTCTTGGTATTGAACCATAAACCCTTGTGGTTTACATCTTTTTGTTGTAAAACCCTAGCTACCACTGGCAACAATGAGGTGATAGCTTTAAATGAAGACTCCCCTTTCATCAATAATTAATGATTTTTTTTTGTTCCAATCATTTGGCTCAGGTAACAATGAGTTTTACATTTGGTAATCAACATTCAGATCATCTCGTGTTAATATCAGCTTCGTCTTCTTTTTTTTCAATTCCTCCTTTAATTGCAATCTCTAGACTTAAAATCAAGCATAAACACTTCGTTAATATAAGACCATACAGTCATCAAACACTCAATGTGTTCTCCCGTTACTCACACCGAAGAAATGATCGCGCTCAATTTTAACAATGCGGGCTTTCAAGAACATTACTCTTATTCGATAGTGGAATCTCTTGTTGCCGTCTTGAATTCAGTGTCGGGTAATTAGGCAATGTTGTATCAGTTCTTGCGGGCAGAGTCACGTGTCTCTCTTGATTGCTTTAGTTTGTTCCATTAATAGAGTAACTTGGTCATATTTAGTCGTTATGAAACAGTTTATTTCAAGCAGAAATATGCTTCTCTCACTCTCTACACCAACGCACTTGCATATCAGACACACACGCACACACACACACACACGCGCGCACACACACGCACGCGCGCACACACACGCACGCGCGCGCGCACACACACGCACACATATGAGTGTCACTTCTTTTTTGTACTTTTCATTCAGAGGTTTATTATTTCCATCATTTATATCTAAGCTAACGCTCTGCTATGGGCTCGTAACTGATTCTTAAAGACCGCTTCACTTTTACAAATTATCTTATACACGTGGCAAACAAAGTTTGTCAGTGTTACCTATGTTAGAGTTGGTGGTAGCACCTGTTAGGGTTCAATCTATGCGCAAATAGTGAACTCCCAGACAAAAATTATCGGTACATTTTTATAATAAAATGAACAATACATTTTATGGCTAAATTGTTATATTCCGTGCTAATAGGAATATATACTTGAAAAACAAGGTGGATAAAATAAGTAAAGGTTTATTGTAAAAACCAGTACAAAAAGAATAAAGGTAACAGTTATGCAAAAGGTCGTCGCAAGTCAATCCAGTAGTAATTGCTACTATTAGAAGGTCGGTAGTTCTCGCGTAAGTCTGAGCCGTACTCAACAGATCACAGCTATTATATTTAGCTACCCCCCACGAGGGTTTCATGTGGCACAAGGCCAGTTTAACGTGGGTTGTCCGAGCCCGTAGGCTCGGCCAAAAATATTCCTTTTTGAACCCGCATAAACGAGTTCAGGGTCAGTCTATCTCCCCGAACGAGACTCTGCCCTTCGGCGGGGCCTCGTCCGGGTTCCTCTCTGCCTTTGGGCAGAGAGTTCGACTGTTTAGCTGGAACAGATCCCAGCTAGTATATTTAGCTACCCACCCACGAGGGTTGCATGTGGCACAAGGGCGGTTTAACGTGGGTTGCCCGAGCCCGTAGGCTCGGCCAAACATATTCCCTTTTGAACCCATATAAACAGGTTCAGGGTCAGTCTACCTCCCCGAACGAGACTCTGCCCTTTGGCGGAGCCTCGTCTGGGTTCCTCTCTGCTCAGAGGCAGAGAGTTCAACTGTTTAGCTGGAACAGGTCGCATCTAGTCTCTGTAGTCCATTGACTTACAGATACTTATAGGTGGTTACTACCTAAAGTGTAGTCATTTATGGGGGTGACAGGTTATTCCATCACATAAAAAATGGCAATCAATACAACAGCAAAAAATATATAAAAACACATTTTATAGTAAACTTATCAACAACACATTTTATGATCTACAAACTATATATCTAAAAAAAACATACCTTTACTCTGAAAGTATAAGATTATGTACAAAATAAAAGCTTAGTTGAAAGCATAAAATATTTAGATTTCCGCATTAAATAACCCATAATTATACCGCTAAACAATATCAACCATCAACCTACCTATGTTGGAAAATAGCCTGTTCTTGTGTAAAATCATGCGAAATTTGAGCCCCGCAACAAACTTACAAACCGTGTCACGTAATTCGCGCAAGTAACCTGCAGATCTTTCTGGTAGGGTTGCATTCACAGGACTTTGCACCTGACATCTCTAGCGTGATCTCAGGTGACTGGCTAAAGAATCCCCCCCACCCCGAAGGGATGACTTTCCACAAATACTGCAAAAGTGTTGGTGTCCTAATAGCTCTGGGACGGATTCTACTTCTCCTTTCTTAATGGCACGCTTTTTGATGGAATGATCAATTTTCTGCTCGAAATTGTTTCAGCGTTCCCAAATCAACCTTCTCCAGCCAAATCTATTTCCAGCAACCGATTCCTAGTTTTCAACATTAACGCCAATAGCCTTTAGGTTACATTGAACTACATCCATGAAATGTTTTCGGGCTTATGAGCAGTTCACCATAAAATAGCATTTTGGGGTTGGGCGATCTGTCAGATGTCATATATATAGGGCGGGTGAAAATTGAAAAATTAATACAGCTGAAAGGCAACCATTTCGATTTATATATACAGAGTGCAAAGAATAAATTGTCTAAATTATGCAAAAATAAAAATAACAATGACATTTTAACAAATATATTTAGCAAAATTTACAGGAAAATATCTTGAAATATTAAAGAATAAATTCATTCAATAAAATCGCCATTGATTTCAACCACAACCTCCAGACGATTTTTGGAATCTCCTGCAAATCTTCTGGGCGGTCTTCTTATTTAAGTCGGTGAATGCTGTCATAATCCTTGCCTTCGGTTCATCTTTGGTGCTACAAGGAGTTCTGTTGGTCTCTCGTTCAACTGCGCCCCATACATAATAATGAAGGGGGTTGCAGTCTGGGGGAGTTAGGTGACCAGATATGAGGGTTGATGTAGTCGCAGAAATTGTCTGACAGCCATGACTGGGTTCTCCTGCTTGTGTGGCCTGGTGCAGAGTCCTGTTGCCAGACATAGGATCTTTCAGCACCACCTCTATTGACCGATGGCAGCCTGCCTCTTCAAGGCACTTGATGTAGGCCTTCGTGTTGAGTCACCAACAAATTCGACAGTTCTTTTCTTATCAGAATGATTAGACTGAGTTTTCTGAGCTGACGTACTTTCGTAATCACCATTAGATTCGTCCAACACTTCAAAATCAAAAACAAACAATGCGCATGCGCGAAATTAAAAATATAAAATACACACACACACACAGATATATATAATAGGCTGGTTAATTAAATTTGAGGAATAAGAAAACACGAAAACGATAACAATATTGGCAATAAGATGGATACTATTTATTATATATTAGCCTTTTCACTAAATTGAAGCATTCAGAGAAAGATTTTAAAGTCGTTACTTTGTGGGACTTATTCTTCCGAGGAATGCTGTTGTTGCTGATTAGGAGACTCTCCGTGGAAATTGTATTCTCTGAATAAACCCAAATCCCTGCTTAATCCTTTAATGAATGATTTTATTTTGAAAATAAATTTTAACTCGGATCGGCATCTTTCTTGTCGGCTATTAAATGAAGATAATAAAAGCACGCATTTGATATCATCAATGCTATGGAACGGTTGGTTGAACTGTGCAGTGACAGGATATTGTCGCTGTTATGTTTGAAGATTTTTTATGATAATTGAACCGAAGACTTACTGAAACTGATAAATAAGTCCACTCAATGTCTATTTTTTACATTCATTTTTAATCATTTAACGCCAAGCAAGGCAATCAAGCCACTAAGATGACAGGTGTTACTAGGAGTGGAAGAGAATGAGAAGACGTTAGTGAAGAGAAAAGACAATCTGAGAACAATTAAGGTAGCTAGAATTCTTTAAAACAAGTTTTGTTGAATAACAGCGACATAATATTAGATAAACAGACCTTGTAGATATTGTTTGACAAAATGATGAAATCCGACAAATATTTTAATATATATTCTGTTTATACGTTATTTTTATGGATATAGAACTTATTTGAGAAAATGCTATGTTTTAATTAAACAGTATTAATTACATTTACCGGCCTGAATGTTTGAGAAATTTCGTAGAAAATATGCGTTCTCCAACAGGAATCGAACCTGTGTCCTATACGGAAACCGTCGTGCTGTACGGTCATATAGCCTGACGTGCTATACTATTTAGCTACAGGCCATATATGACGGTCCCGTGTAGGATACAAATTCAATTCCTGTCAGAGGACACATATTTTCTATGAAAATTTCTTGAATATTCAGGCCGGTAAATGTTGTTAATACTGTTTATTATAAACAGAGCATTTGCTTAAATATTTGCATCTATAAAAATAACGTATATACAATAAATATATTAAAATAATTGTTGGACTTAGTCCATTTAATAATATATATATATATATATATATATATATATATATATATATATAAGGGGGTGGAATGTATGAAAAAATGGGAAAATTTTTCATGTGACGCATTGGCTGTCACGCCGCCAAGTGGTTACTATAGAACTAATACGACTCTTTCCGCTCAGCTCGCAAATTTTGAATAGCTGATGATTTGGAAGTTTTTTTTTTTTTTGCCTGCAGATTTTGTCAGTTGCATTCGAAGTCCGTTGGTGGGCGGCGGTGTAGATCAGAGGCTTATATATATATATATATATATATATATATATATATATATATATATATATATATAAATAAAAAGAAAGAAGAGTAAAATATATAATCAGGTGTTCTTATTGATATTTTTATTTTTTATTTTTACAAAACAGTGCTCATTTTTTATTTACAGAGTATAAATATTGTAATTTACTTGTTTAAAATATGGTTTCTTCGCTACACAGGAATTACCATGTTTCAAAACCCGAAGCTAAAAACTTCAAATTTAATTATATAATTAAATAAAAAGCATTAATTCTGTTTCATCTTCAAGCGATTTTTGGAATAACTTATTTTTAAATTTACTGAGCTTTTTTGTTAATTTAGTGCTTACCGTAATTTTTAAGTTCAGGCTTTTAAATTCTTTATATAATATCTTTCTAATTTTATCGATTTTAAATCGAGTAGAGTTCTTTATAATCATAAGTCCATCGTCTCTGTATAAACCAATGTCAGTTATATTAATTTCACGATACGCTGTGAGATTGTATAATATAAGAAGACCTAAAAGGTCAAAAGACTCAACTCAGTCTAGTGATCCCATTGTGATGTCAAAGTGGTCATAAGAATTTTTTATCCATTGCTCACCTTTATGTATCAGTACCGATTTTTTTGCATTTATAATAATGTTCTTTTTTTTCTTCTGTAATATCCGTGTACTTGGTGGAAAAGTCCAACGCATTCATGAACAGTTCTTTAGATATTGATTGACAATAATTCTCAATATCAAACTGCATTAGTGTACAGTTCGTTTTATCCTTAATATAAGCAAACCAGTTTGTCACATCTTTGGTATTAATCCAAAATTTCAACCTATTACCGGGTGTAACAGCAAAATTGTCCAAATCGTGTAACACCATAATTGTCTACCCCACAAAATGTTTAATATCTTAAAAAAAGCCACTAAACTAATAGAGTTTCTTTTTTCCATGTTTTCAGATAAGACCATTAGCCACCGTGGTTCCATTTGTCATAAGAGTCACGGAAAAACCCTTTGAGTTATTTGGCTAGAAATGAAACAGGTTAAAATCGTTTTGTGTCAGACACACTGTCTTCTCAAATAAGCAATGGTGGGAAGTAAAAGATCATTCAGGCCTTCAGTAATGGTACAAACATTCATAATCTGGCTTCCATCCTCAAAGTCCATTCAAAAACCATCAAGAGAACGGGAAATAAGTTTTAAAAAGAGGGAAAATTAGAGAGGAAAACTAAATTAAGTGCTTACAACATGAAGAGGTATCATCATTTAAAAAAAGAAAAAGCTAAAGAGATCAATTAGAAAAGATCCAAATTAATCCATAACACATTTGGCACGTCAGAGTAGAGTTTCCCCTTTGACATTCCAAAGAGCAGTGAAAAAAGATTTGAAAATTAAATCGCACGTGAAACCTATGAGGTACCTTGTTACTCCAGGGCAGAAAGTTAGGTGTGTGTGTATTTAAACCTAATTTCAATCCTTCATGAACTTCCGATCCTTAGCTATGATTAATTAAAGATGACCATGTCATTTTCGTTTATGATCGATTTCATTACGATTCTTCTGTTGCTTGGAAAGTAATTATACATTCTTATTGCTTAAAGTAGAGTCCATTTGGGTCATAAAAACCCGGGCAATTCCAGTAAGATATCTTTAATACTCTTGTCTATAACAATAATAACAGAATAATGCCTTAACAAATCTTAATAGGTTTTCCGAAAGTTTCGTATCTAGACAGTTTCGTATCCAAACGTAAAGGAAACGTACTTTTAGAACCGATTTGTTTTCATTAATTCGACAGATTTCATCACTTCAAACGTTATTTTTAGTGGATACTCGTATTTGAGTAGACGCTCCGTTTATTTATTAAACAGTGTATTTATTTATTTTCGTCTACCGGCCTGAATGTTCGAGAAATTCCATTAAAGATATATGTGTGGGTGTCTTGTTTGTAACACACTTATATACATAAGCGTGTATGTGTATATTCACTTTTAGCTACCTCAATAGATATCCCGATAAATATGAATCTTAATAGAAGAAGCTGAGATATGATTTCTGTACAGAGGAAGAATAACTACAGGGTGTAATTGGGAAGCGCGAGGAACGTTGCAATTCACAAGACCCCCTCCCCCCCGCGTTCTCTCTGCGTCCCGTCATTGTTATTCATCTGCTCGATTTCCCTGAAAAAAAAAATTCTTCATGCTTTATTCATAAGCAGTGGAAATTAAGTTGTTCGGCATTTCAGGCATAAATCTCGTCTTCAACTTCTTGGAAGAACTCCATCCAAATATTCAGTCGATAGTCACTTGGCGTAATTCTCTCTCTCTCTCCTCCTCCCCTCCCCTCCCCCATCTCCCCCTCCCTCCCTCCCTCTCTCTCTCTCTCTCTCTCTCTCTCTAAATCAGCAATTCTAATGCCAGGGTTAACGAGCTAGTTATGAGGATTTGCACACATTTAATTCGTGAGATGATGCCTGTTTGTACATTTTAACAACCCTGGATATTCCAACTTATAAACATCATTATTATTCGATATGCCACGCTCCTTAACGATGTAGGTGATCCTCGCCCGCCATAACTTCCTAGCCTTTTCAGCTCTGTTCATTTTTTACTATCTCTTCCGTTACCTGTTCTGCCATCCATTTACACAAGGACGTTAGCTAGATTACTCGCCGTTTCCCTCTGCCCCTTTGTAATATCTCCTGTGAATGTTAAATTCACCGAACCGTCTTTCCTCATTATGTACGCCTGTTCTACAATCCATTTGCACAAGGACTTTAGGTAGGTTACTTGCTGTTTTCGTTTCCTTCAAGGCTTACAGCCATATCATGCTGAAATACCAGTTTTCACATGTTCACCAAAGTTAAGCAACATCGAGCCTGATGGGTGACCTCTTAAGAATACCATATGCTGTAAGCACGGGTAGTGTAATAGATAACTGCTCGAAATTGTAAATCGGAGAGCAGAGATCCAATTCGTGTTCGTTATTTTTTTGTGCAAATACCCTTAGGAAAGTTATGAGTCCACTTCATCTCCCCCACCAGCTACGGGTTAATTATATCCAAAAAATTATTACTATAAAAAAATATTTTCTGGCTTTAAATAAACTGTGTTATGATGAGCCTTGTTTGACTCCTGTTTGTGGTTAGTAAAATATATATATATACATCATAAGAAGGTAAGACATTTATACATATATAGAATGATTTATTATCAGAAGAATTTGGAATGTACGAGTTCGGTGGATATATGAAGGTCTTGTAATGGGTTTGTTAAATGGTTCTGTTCTCTTGTGTTTGTCTTGGTGAATGAATAAATTGTTTGCAAGTGTTAAGTCCATCATTAGAAGGTAATATTAAACACAAGATAGCTATATATTAGATTTTTTTTACATTTGTATATATATATATATATATATATATATATATATATATATATATATATATATTGGAGAAGAAACGCATAAACAATGTTCCTTGAATTTTGTAAACTTTCTGGGAAAATGGCGTTGTCGGTATTTTAAACCATTGGCGATTTTCTCTAAGGAAGATTATACGTGCAAACATAGTTTGTTTTGAAACGTTCATAAGAATTTTTTTTCGAAGGAATAAATTTCACGCAATGACATGTGATAATCACAATGTCGCTATTGATAATATTATACCAAGACTTCAATGTTTTTGATTATAAAAAAGATCTTTTCTAAAAAAAATACAACTTTATTACCATTTCTAAGGTTTATGCTTACGCATATGGTCTTCCGTAGTGGAAGTAGCTGTAGTGAAAATTATTTTGAATCTTTTTAGTTATAGGCACGCCTTCTGCTGAGCCATAGATCATACTGCCCACTTCTCAAAAAAGGTTGCCTATGCCTGGTATAAACTGTTGACTTGGCCAAAAAGTCTGTCCGGTTTATTAAGTAAATTTTCGACAATAACCCAACAAACATTTTGGGCCAACCTTGTATGTCTTCGCGAAAATCCATTTTGTAGGTAATTGTTATTTTAGTAGGATTTTACCGTCACCATTTTTCTGTCAAATGCTGGCGAGCAATGGCAGAGTCAATACTACTTATACAGGGCTGATAATGGTGAGATTAAATCGTTTCCACACAGGAAACATTAGACATTCACTAACCAAGCAGTCAATGTCGGTTAAATTTTATAAAATCTTTCTCCTTAACTCTGCGTCAGTCACATGGGGTCTTTTGTTCCCACAAAACTTTTCAAATTACCCATAATTCCTAGTCAGTAACATGTTTCTTTTGATCCCTCACACTATTCTCCTGAGTCAGTAAGAGTGTGTAGCACCGTGTGTGGCACAGTTGTAGCTCATTTGTCGTGTGAAGCAGACGTCGCTTTGTCTTCTTCGGGGTGACCAGTCCCCCCACCCCTGACTAAAAAGGTAAGTTTTCATTAATATATATATATATATATATATATATATATATATATATATATATATATATATATGGTCGTAAGGTATGCTATATTTATGGGTTAAAGTGCTCAATATCAGGGATAAAACGTAAATATAAAAGTGGCAATTGAAGTCAACACCCAGGTTATTTCATGCTTATATGAAATCATCAGACCATCGATTGGTTATAAGCATGAAGCAGATTGTTGCTGCTGAGTGTTTACTTCAATGTCCACTTATACTTTTATTATATATATATATATATATATATATATATATATATATATATATATATATATATATATATTAAGTAATTCATCGAGTCTGAAAGTGTTGAAGCTTGGATAAGCATGGAATAATAATAAAACAACACAAAATGTACGTAAACAAAATGTATTGAAACAAGGAAAAGGTACACAATATTTACAGTTAGTTTTGGTATATTCTTGGGAAGACTGTTCCTGCAGAATGGTTGACTTAATCGCAGTCGGGCAGAGTCTCTCGATTGGATCTCTTCTTACTTCTCCCTCGTCTTCCCGGTACCAACCCATATTTATATCGTCGGTACTCCACTATGTAAATTAGGAGGATCGTACCACAACAGAAAGAAACCTCAACAGAATGCACTGGACGGCCGTTTCGTCCTAGGTTTGGGACTCATCAGCAGTGCTCATCCACTACCGAGAATTGAAACCCTGACAGTTAGGTTGCCAAGCAAACCTCATACCAACTGTTCCACCGGGCCCGGAAGTGATTGCACATCAGACTCAATATAGCGCCGCTCGCTCACATATTCCGTGGTGGAACTCTTACTGAGTTCTGTCTAACCATAGGACTGTGCCCTCTTGGAACCACGACTACTCTCACCAAGCCGCTCACTTTAGAGCATTAGAAGCTGGTTCAAGCAATGATGTACATGATAGAAATTATTAGGAGGATTTGATAATTATATTTAAGTAATTCATCGAGTCTGAAAGAAACCTCAACAGAATGCAGAAAGCACTGGACGGCCGTTTCGTCCTAGATTTGGGACTCATCAGCAATGCGCATCCAAATCAAATCCTCCTAATAATTTCTATCATGTACATCATTGCTTGAACCGGCTTCTAATGCTCTAGAGTGAGAAACGATGAAGTTTTTAAAGAAAAAGGCAACAGAAAGAACACTTCTACTCAGAAGCAGGAAAAGATAGATGAAATTTCTTGGATACGTAACGAGGAAAGAGGGCTTGGAAAACTTAACTCGCACGGGATATATTAAGGGCAAGAGAGATAAGAGAAGGTAGCGAGCCACTTACCCGACTAGCTGGTGTGAATAGACGGCGGAACGGAATGAGAGAGTCTTAGCAAAGGAAGAAAAATGTTAAGGGTCACAAAGGAGAGGAAGTTGTAGAGAGCCATGATTGCCTATGTCCTGAAAGAATGCAACACATAGAAAATTGAGGTAGTTGAAATGTTTAATATTTATTATTTTTGCATTCTTAATTTTCAGGGTTTCAAATAAATGAATTGATAATCTTTTTTTTTTAAACAAAAAAACTCTGTTACCTCTCTTCATAGGTTTCCTTTAAAGTAGTGTGGTAAGTCAATATTTTGATTATGCCATTATTTTTTCCTTGAATCCTCTGTGCTATCCATTTTAGTTGAAAGACCTCAAGTGATGTATCTGATGAGGAATTGCTTTCTTTAAAATTTGCAGAATTCATTCACTTGAAGATAGTTTTATTCATTGATCTGAGAAAACGACTGTATATACAGGGTGCGATGGATAAATTATCGTCTAAATTACACAGAAATTAAAATAACACTGATATCTCATTTTAGCATATATATTTACCAAAATTACACGAAAATATCTTGAAATACTAAAGAGTAAATAAAGGTGAGCAATGGATAAAAAAATGTTAGCCCACTTTGACATCACAATGGGTTCACTAGACTCAGCTGAGTCTTCTGACCATATAGGTCTTTTTATATTATACAATATCACAGCGTATCGTGAAATTAATATAACTGACATTGGTTTATACAGAGACGATGAACTTATTGTTATAAGGAACTCTACTCGATTTAAAATCGATAAAATTAGAAAGATATTATATAAAGAATTTAAAAGCATGAACTTAAAAATTACGGTAAGCACTAAATTAAAAAAAAAGTTAACTTCCTTGATATAACATTAGATTTAATGAAAAATTGTCTGATAGCCATGACTGGGCTCTCCTCCTTGTATAGCATGGTACAGAATCATGTTGCTAGACATAGGATCTTCCAGCAGCCACCATCCTGACCCAGTGCAACACTACTTCCTCAAGCCCCTTGATGCAGGCCTACGTGTTGAGCCCTGTGTGATGATGAATGGAGGCATAACGTCATCACTAGTGATCGCTCCAAACACCTTCGTAATCACCATTAGACTCATCAAACTCTTTCGAAATCTTCAGCACTGTCCTCAGATTGACATCCAAACACTCTGAAATGATATTGATAATAATTTCTATTTCTTCAAACGATAATAGTTATATTGATAATAATTTCTCCAAACGATAATGGTCATATTAATAATAAATAATTTCTATTTCTTCAAACGATAATGGTTATATTGATAATAAATAATTTATATTTCTTCAAACGATAATGGTGATATTGATAATAATTTCCATTTCTTCAAACGATAATGGTGATATTGATAATAAATAATTTCTATTTCTTCAAACGCTAATGGTCATATTGATAATAATTTCTATTTCTTCAAACGATAATGGTTATATTGATAATAAATAATTTTTATTTCTTCAAACGATAATGGTTATATTGATAATAAATAATTTATATTTCTTCAAACGATAATGGTGATATTGATAATAATTTCCATTTCTTCAAACGATAATGGTGATATTGATAATAAATAATTTCTATTTCTTCAAACGCTAATGGTCATATTGATAATAATTTCTATTTCTTCAAACGATAATGGTTATATTGATAATAAATAATTTTTATTTCTTCAAACGATAATGGTTATATTGATAATAAATAATTTTTATTTCTTCAAACGATAATGGTTATATTGATAATAAATAATTTATATTTCTTCAAACGATAATGGTTATATTGATAATAAATAATTTATATTTCTTCAAACGATAATGGTTATATTGATAATAAATAATTTATATTTCTTCAAACGATAATGGTTATATTAATAATAAATAATTTATATTTCTTCAAACGATAATGGTTATATTGATAATAAATTATTTATATTTCTTCAAACGCTAATGGTTATATTAATAATAAATAATTTCTATTTCTTCAAACGATAATGGTTATATTGATAATAAATAATTTCAACATAAAAAATGCAGTTCTGATTAAAAGAAAAAGACATTAAAATAACAATTTCAGAAGCTTTTGCAGTAAAAATTTCCAAAAGTCTCTAAACATTACTTCCAAAATATCGTTGATTCCATGCCAAAAAGAACTGAAATGATTCTAAAGCTAAAAGGAATCCCAACCTCGTACTAGAAGAGTATATCTAATAAGGTGACTGGTGAGCGTGTGTATATATATTTGTAGATACCTCCACTGATTTATTAAATAATTAGCGTACCATGATGAAAAAATGCCGCCAATTTAATAAAAACAAGGTTTTACCGTCAAAATGATTGTGTTATTAGACCAATGGATTTTTCATCATTGAATAAGGGTGTTCCAATAACTTAGACTGATTTTAAATGTGAATTAATTTTAAGCATCTAATGATTTTTTTCTTTTTCTTTCAGATTTAACAACTTAAGCCTTAGGCAATTTCAATTTGAATTGAATGCTATGGATGTCGAAGATTTGTGGTTACAACAGGACGGCACCACATGTCACACAGCCAATGCAGCAATGGCTTTATTAAATGTATTTACTTGAACCACTGAGTCAGGTTGTGACACAAGGTCGGTTTTTAACGTGGGGACCCGAGTGTGTTCACTCGGGCCGCTAGTCCAAGCTGGTCTTAGCTGGTCATAGCTTGTCCAAGCTGGTCCAAGCTGGTCTTAGTTGGTCATAGCTTGTCCAAGCTGGTCAGAGCTGGTCTAAGCTAGTCATAGCTGGTCTTGGCTTGTCATAGCTGGTCCAGGCCGGAGCCGGTACAAGCTAGTCGTAGCTGTGATACCACCAGCTCAGGGACGAGCCCTGTGCCAGGTAAGTATCATGAGAAGTTCCCGGGCCGCATTATCTCTCGAAACAGCGAAGGTCAATTGGCCACCACGATCGTGCGACTTGACGCCTTTAGATTTCTTCCTTTGGGGTCATATTATAAGTAAGGTCTATGCCAAAAAGCCAACAACAATTCAACAGCTAAAGGATGAGATAATAAGGCATATTGGTGAGATCGAGGAGCAACTATGCAGAGACGTCATCAAAAACTTTGACCATCAAGTAGATATATTTAGCAACCTCTCCACAAGTTAAGATGTGGCACAAGGCCGAGTTTTAAAGTGGGAGGTTCCGAGCCCATAGGTCCGGCCAAAATTTCCCGTATAAAACGGGGTCGGATAGCTGTTTCCCGAGACGAGACTCTGCCCTTCGACATAGCCTCGTCTGGGGATCCTCTCTTCCCGAAGGTAGAGAGTTTGACCAGCACAGCTGGAAAAGATTCCAGCTGGACTCCGATCCAACCCCGGAAGTGGAAGTGTGCTGCTGACGTCTTCGCGGACATTTCGGTGATATTATTTTTCACACATAATTGCCATAACTTAAATAACATGATCCAATAGAGAAACAACTAAATTTCCACCAATAAAACTGATTTATTTACCGCTGACTTTGATCCGTCTTAATGAAACACACTTTTTTTTCCTTTTTAGAACGTTCGAAATTTTTCTTAAAAATCTTTTCTTTTTTTTTTCTTTTTTTCGTCAACACGGGAGGGTGATGTCAAAGACGAATATAAGAATTTTAGCGTCTATTTTTGCGGTGAAAAACATTGATTTGGAAATTCTTGCAAAAATCAAATAATTGCCGGATTTTAATGAAATTATCAGGACTTATTCACAAATGAATGAAATTATTTTTGAAATTTGTTTTTAGAAAACCTTTGTTAAAAATATTTTTTTTTTTTACATCTGTTATCACCCACTTGGAAAAATTAAATTTTATCCTGCCTAATGTTCATATGAACAAAAAGAACTCCTGGGAGAATTTAAATAATCAATTTCTTTTTGTGAAAGAGGGCCACCAGTTAACTTAAATTTGCTCTTAATCGTAAAAGAAAAAAAAAATAAAACTAAGACATTATTTGATTAGAAAATTGCTTTTATGAAGAAGATATGACAGACATAAGGAAAAATTTATTTTCGATGTATAATGAATTTTCACAAGAATTTTTTTTCATCTTTTTAAAAATTTTAATTAGAAGAATTTATAAAGTTTTAAATCTTTTAAAGTTTTGTATTACTTTCACCCGGTTAGGTGATGTTGTTATTAAATAAAATTTACTAATAATAAATGGAAAAGCTTACTACAATTCAGCAAACACCAATATTTTCTAAAGAATTTTTATTTGTGTGCGTGTGTGTGTATTTATGTATGTATAAACGTGCCGATTTTTATAAATATGGACGGCCATACATGACATTTTCAGAAAATAAGACTGATAACAACTTAAAACCAAAGTATCTAAAATTCAATAAAATATTAGATTATGGAGAATAGTTTCCTAATTTTTAAAGATTATTGGGTAGTTAAAATTAAAAAAAAAGTCAATTTTTACAGATATGACCATCATAGAAAAAATTTAGATAAACTTCTGTCTGTCAGTCAAGGTGTCAACCTGTCAACACGTTAAATAAAACACCTACCTCCATGTTGAAAAATGCATTTCTACAATATTTTAAATTAAAAGTAAGTAATATTTGTTTCAAATCTGATTAATTAAACTTTAAATCAGCTATTATTCCTCAAATAATGTTTAAGAAAGGTATATTTTATTTTTTAGAGATTTTTTATGAAGAAAATTACATCATGATGAAAGATGGTTAAAATAGTGCTAAAATCAAGACTTAGCAAAGTCAAAAACAAAAACTTCTTCCAGTCAATTTAAATTAGTTTTGGAATAGAGAAAAGTGTTTTGCTAATTGGAAATATTATGTTTACTCTATTAGCTTGAAATTAAAACTAAAATAGAAGCTTCAAGAAATATTTTTCACTTTTAAAAATTCATTTTAAACCTTAGGTATCACGAATTCTTGGAGGTATCTATATATTTGTATATCCTCTACTTTTACAGGAGCCAGATTAGGCCAAAAAATAGAGCACTGCTGTCATATTTTAGGCGGGAGCTGCCAAGACAGCACTCTGTAGCCTTAATAGAGTTCAAAAGCTTCCCCGAGTTATTGTGAGTGACGAATTATTCTCCACTATTCAACCTTTCTCCCACAGGCGGTTTGTGGCAAGCCTTTCGCTGCTCTGCTGTCACTTCCACGGAAGGTGCTCAGACGAACTACATTCCCTGGTCCCGCCAAGGCAAGAACACGCCATGCCACTTATATAACAACAAACCACTGACATTCCCTCCATATTCCATCGGTGAGATGTAAGTTCCATTCGATTAGCTTCTTCCCGCGAACCCCTAACCTGTGGAACCGACTCTCATCAGGTTTCCCCAATCTGAACCTGTTCAAGGCTAGATTTAACCGTTATATTCACTTCTATACGCACAGATGGCCTCCAAAAGTAAACCTCTACCTCGAGTAGCGCCCGGGTATTGTAAAGGGAGCTGGTTATCTTTCATACAAAGATAATAATACACGGAGCTGGTTAAATTAAATATAAATACGGAGCCCGTCTGAAGTTATTATGCAAATCACATAAAACTCAATAACTCGAATGTGCTTTGAAAAGGGCTTTGACAAATTTCAAACGATTCATTTAAACGTTAAAACAAAGCCAAAGTTAAACTTTTAGGCAATAATTTGTTTTCTTAAAGTTATTGGATTTATTTTTTTAAAAATGTCGTCAGAAGTTATTATGCAGATTAAACTAATATTAGTTTAAAGCCTCTGATATCTGATAAAAAGTTTTTTTCATATGTTGGAACATCGATAATGGAAATGATCTAAGAAAGTGGTAAATATTTTGAGCGTAAAAGGTTTTGTGGCGATATTCAAATTACCACTGATAACACAAAACAAACAAATAAACTTGACTTACAATATAGGTCAGCTGTTCTATAAAGAATGTAAAATTGCAAGCTTACTTTTACTTAGTCCTCAGTGTGTTGCAACTTGCTGTATCACAAGCTGCAACTTGTGTCTTGTAATTCTTCGTGGTGTAATAGTTTAACTATTAAAAACAATTTTACTGTAGAGGGGAAATCCTAACATCCGCAGGAGACAACAGAACGAACAGAGAGTAAAAATAGAAAGCAAGCAAAGGTAATTTACCTCATCACCCCGCGAGACAGGATGTGGCACAAGACCTGTTTTAATGCGTGGTAAAACCGAGCCCGTAGGCTCGGGAAAAAATTCCCCGTAGACCCCGTAAAAAACAGGGTCGGATAGCTGTCTACCTCCCCAGACGAGACTCTTCCCTTTGGCATAGCCTCGTCTGGGTTCCTCTCTGTCCGAAGGCAGAGAGTTCGACAAGCTTAGCTGGAGACGAATCGCCAACTAATTGCCGAAGCAAGTCCGAAATCAGCGAACAAGGTTATTTACCTCACCACCCTGAGAGGCAGGATGTGGCACAATGCTGTTATTTAATGCGAGGTAAAACCGAGCCCGTAGGCTCGGGCAAAAATTCCCGTAGACTCCGTAAAAAGCGGGGTCGGGTGGCTGTCTACCTCCCCAGACGAGACTCTGCCCTTCGGCATAGCCTCGTCTGGGTTCCTCTCCGCCCGAACGCAGAGAGTTCGACTATCTTAGCTGGAGACGAATCTCCAACTAAATGCCGAAGCAAGCCCGAAATCAGCGAGCAAGCTAAAAACAAAAGACAATACAAACATAATATAGACCCAACCGTTAGTCACATGCTAATTAGTCACATGACGATAAGGAATGACAGTGATTGGTCTATGTTCAAAGAATCACTACTTGGATTCTCCGATTACCAAAAGAACAAGATCAGGAAAGACTACAATCATCCCTCAATACAACAAATCACCCGACCTTGTAAGTTAAAATAAATTCTTGTACTTTACAGTAGAGAAGATAATGGGAGTGCTACCATCAAATCCCTGTTCCGGTCGAAAATCCATGGTCATTTGTGAAGATTGAAATAATATGAAGGTGGCAAAAAATATGAGGCAAATCTGTCCTAGGGAAAGCATTTAAAACCACCATGTTGAAAACTGAACCTGCTGAAGAAAAAAATGAACAAAACAAATAGATAATCGATTGTTGGCTGTTATTTAGAAGAAGGTTCCCTATATTAAAATGGAAATGCTTCAAAGGCTTATCATATATGTTTGTTATTTATTCTATTAAAGGTGTTGATCAATTGTTGATGATTTTATTACCTTGTTATGGAAGTAAAGTGTGATTTTCTGGTTTTGCATAATAACTTCAGACAGCAGTTTTTATAACAGACCCAATAATTCCATTGAAAAATGTTGAAACTAACTACAAGTTTAAAACTCATGCTTTGTTACATTAATCGTTTTTAAAATTGACAAACATTTTTCAAAGCAAATTCGAGCTATTGAGGTTTATATAATTTGCGTAATAACTTCAGTCGGGGTGTATGTCTATGCAGATGATACAACGTTCTATAGATGCAACTCCAAAAAGCTAGATAACCAGAGCTTGGTAGCTGATCTCTACTATGAAAAACTTCTAACAAATCAATGGAGGAAGAACTGGCTGGTTCTATACCTCCAAAACTAAACTAGTAACATTCTGTTATCACCGAGCAGACCTGGAAGTTTTTCGACTATCGCGATGAACGGGGGTTCTCTCAAGTGGAACTCGTATATATGAGAGAGTATATCGTAATAGCGGTGTCAAGGGAAAAAAAGTTATTTTTGTTACATCGTTTTTTCTTTTGTTTTTTGTTTTTGCGAGTACAAAAAGATTAAACTTTGCCAATTGTTTGAAATATTCTTAATTTCCAAATACGGCCAGTATATTACGGCCGTGTTCATAATTAAAAAAAAAAAAAAATATTGCATTGTAGTTGGTCCACATAAAAAATTAATAATCTAAAGAAATAATCTAACAATTTTATAGTGTGTAACATTTTTGCTGTTATTAAAATTCTAAACATTGCCGATGGAGTTGTGGGAATGTATAGTGAATTTTTTATACAACGTTTTTTGGTTTTTTTTTTTCAAGTACAAGGGTTAATCTTTGCCATTTGTTTTTCTTTTATTTTACTATAGTTCACGTTCTTATGCCTGATCAGGCCAAAAACGGTGTACCGTTGCCATATATGGGTAGGAGGTTTACTTTCAATCGCGATAGAGTCCAAAAAGCGTCTCCGCGTCCTTTCTAGATAACAAATTATTTTCCTACCTACAATCTCTTTTCCACAGACGAAACGTCGTGAGCTTCTCGCTACTCTATCGCTATTTCCATGGAAAATGTTTTGACGAGCGACATTCCTTAGTTCCACCAACTGTATCCCTAACAGCTATGACCCACCCTGTCACGTACACAGAGACGAACCATCCTCATTCCATCCGAACAGCTTTCTTCCCACGAAACCCTACTTGTGGAAGCGTATCCCAAGAGGATGCTTTCTCAATCAGTACAATCTTAGCCTGTTTCTTTTGAACAGGGGAAGAGGTCTATTTCTTGTTTCATGTTTAGGATTGGGTCTCCGGTTCCTTCTAAAATCTCCCCTTTCTATTTCACTCCCAATTAAACCCTTGCATCTTAGTGGCATTAGCGCCTTACTTGGAGTGAATTGATTAAGAAAAAAAGTCTATGTTTGATCATTATCTTTCATAAACTGCGCCTCTTACTCTTACCGCCCTCACAACAACATCCTTCAATAACCACCTAGTTTGAGTGGCTCTTGCGCCTTGTATAAAGTGAACATTAGTAAATATATATGTTTGTGTGTGTATGTGTGCTTGCGGTAATGTATAAGCATTTAAATTTTAAGCTCAAGTTGCTGTTATCAGACAACTATATCAAACTGTAGAGGAGAATGTCTGTGCCCACCGGCTCTGGGGGCACTTAATCTAGCAGTGTCTGCAAATAGAATTGAAATAATAGAGACGTTATTCTTCTTAGCCTATCCACTTTATAATAAATTATCTTCTGTATAGATGGAAACACTTGTCAAACTTAAAGATTAATATGAACACCGAGTCACTTTCTCATCAGCAAAACTGACAAATTAATCAGTCAACGAATATTCCAGCGAGAATAACTTCATATTTTTACCCTTGGCTCAAAATTGAATTTCATTGCATTTAGGATAGGGAACAACACTTACTGAAGTTTGTTCATCAAAGAATATTGCGAGATGGCGATGAGACGCTGACACAAAAAATACAGAATTTTATGAAGTGATATGTCATTTTTTTTTTACCAATGTCTTTATGATAAAAAAAAGCTAAAACAAATTTAGCAACTTTTTTCTTTTTTTTTTTTTTTTCATTTGTCATGCATTGTTTATTTTTCTGAAATGAAAGCAATAAAATTGCTAAGATCTGTTTATATATATATGTGTGTGTGTGTGTGTGGTTGTGTGTGTGTGTGTGTGTGTGGTTGAATAATCTAGACATATTATGTCTACTTATTTTATTTTAATCCTCTCAAATTCACTCAAATTTCTCAATGTTGTTATTAAACTCATTAAGGAAGGCCCCGTAGCTTTTTCATTTCTTTTATTTTCCCAAATTTACAAATGTAAACAAATTTAAAAATAAAAAAAATATAAATTAAGTTACCTCCCTTAGATGACGTTAGTTTTTGAATTAACAGAACGCGTTTCATGCACAACTATTAATTAATTCAATTTTTTGTCTTAGCAATTCACCAATGAAGATAATCATGCGTGAGATCGTATGTGTTCGGGGAAACAAAAGAAATGAAAAAAAAAAACTGTGAATATAATATTATGAACATAATACAAATGTTCTGAAATGCTTATAGTACATAGTTTTAAAAAATATCTAAGTTACAACTAATAGATTTAAAAACAAATAAATTATATTCTTCTTTAATAATCCAATTATTAACTCCCTTATATTAAGATTATTTATTTAACGTTACGGTCACGAGAATATTCCTAATTATAATAATTCAACCACAAAGAATTTCTCTTACAACATAAATTTTAAAATCAGCGTTTGTGTCTTTGGACATAACAGGAACTGTTAACGGTTTTTACCACAAAAGAAAAAATTTTTTTCGGACAAACACAACTATTTATGTTAGCCATCAAAACCCTGATGATGATATTAGAAAAATATCGAAAGTACTCGGAAAAAATGAATGAATATATATATATATATATATATATATATATATATATATATATATACACACTGCGTGCCAAATTATTATCAAGATAACTTTTTTCTAATATTTCAAAAACCGTCCAATCAATTCACACAAAGTTTTCACACAATGTTGGCAACACTAAATCACTGAAATTTTCGTACTGATCTGCGCAATGTAAACAAGCTGGCGCCATATTTGTTATCAGCACGGTGATTTGAGCGTGCCAAATTATTAGAAAGGTTTAGTAAAATTCCTAGAATTGAGCAAACAAAACGTTTATTAATGTTGCACGTGAATGTTTATGATCAAAAGAAGCTAATAAATAAGATAATCAAACAAATAATAACAGATACAAACAAAGGCATAGTTTTAAACAAATTAATAGGGAATGTGCTTTCCCTAGTTTTGAAATTACTTGAAGAAGTCGACGATCCATAGAATTTGTTTATTGTAGGATGTCATCTGCTGTAATGCCGCGAGATATGTCAAGAATTGCTTCCCACAACTCAGCGTTGCTCCTGAATTGTCGTCCGTTGGCGTAAAGTCATCGCTTCATGATGCTCTAAATGTTTTCGATTGGATTCAAATCCGGAGAATTTGCTGGCCACTTCATTTTTTGAGGTCCATCGAAGCCTAACTGTTTCAAATATTCAGTAGTCTTGTGAGCAGCATGTGAGGGAGCATTATCTTGCATAAAAACAATGGCCCTTCTGAAGGCAATTCTTTGCCTTTTCATCCACGGCTCAAGATGCTCCTTCATAAACGCTATGTATGCATCAGCCGTCATTTTGACGCCATCTGGTACTCTCCATGGGCCCACTAATGTTTTTCCAATAATACCACCCCAGATCATTATGCCTCCACTGCCTTGTTGGCGTCTCAAATGCTGATGGCGATTCTGTCCGTTCATTACCCAGCCTTTGCACCATCTATCTGGCCCATCAAGTGTTGCTCGAATTTCGTCTGTGAACAAAACTTTAGAGAAGTCAATCTTCATATTGTTGTCGGCCCATTTCCATCGATTTTGAATGTGATTTCTCGTCAACAGAGGCTTCGATACAGGTTTTACTGTTGTTGCTATTTCCCTCAAATACCGATACCGAGTACTTTTAGACACAGTAGGATCCCCAATGCGACTGAAAAGGTCTTGATTGGTAAGTCCAGGGTTATTCATGGCCTCTCGTTTGAGTCGTGACATGAGACGACGTGAAATAACCCTCGGCTTGCCTGTATCTACCCTATTGCGTACTTGTGTCGGCGGTGAATTTTTTCCCTGTTTGATGACACCTCCCTATCATTTTAGAAGTTTCTAGGGTAGATTTACCTTTTGAGAGTTCTGAGGTGATAATTTTCTTTTCAGCATCACTTAAACTCCTTTTACGGCCCATCTTTTTACTCAATCCTTAGACTTTTCTAATAATTTGGCACGCTGAAATCACCGTGCTGAAAACAAATATGGCGCCAGTTTGTTTACATTGCGCAGATCAGTACGAAAATTTCAGTGATTGCACAGATCGGTGTTGCCGAATTGATTGGACGGTTTTTGAAATATTAGAAAAAACTCGATAATAATTTGGCACACAGTGTGTATATATATATATATATATATATATATATATATATATATATATATATAGTGAACATAGAAGTCAACACTGACGATTGCATCTAGCATGAAACAGACTGCCGCCCGTAAGTGTTGACTTCTATGTTCACTTTTATATTTACACACGCTCTATCTCTGATATTGAGCACTTTATCCCATAAATATAGTACATCTTAAGACTATATTCCTTCATATATCAGGTCATCCCATAAGTTCTGTTCGAATTTTAACTTTTTTTTAAATGAACGAAATTTAAAGAGTATTTTATAATGTTTAATGAAGCTGAACATTATTTTTATGTTTAGATGCATTTAAACTGATCAAATATTATTTAAGAAAACAATAAAATTAAATTTTGTTTGATTAAAACCCTGCTAACATGGAAGTACCCAAGAATCATTTGAGGCACATAATGCTTTATGAGTTCAAGAAAGGAAACTCAGCAGCCGAAGCAGCTAGAAACATTCACTCATTTTATGAAGAGGAATGTGTGAATAAAAAAACTTGCAGAAGATGATTTGCAAAATTCACAGGTGGAGATTTCACCCTTGAAGATGAAGATCGAACCGGACGTCCAGTTGAGTTTGATGAAAAGCTTCTTGAAGCAGCCCTTGAAGAAAATCTTGCTTTATCAGTTGAGGAATTGGCAGTGGTTCTCAGTTCAAACCATACAACTGTTCATCGTCATCTTCAACAACTTGGAAAAGTTCCTAAACTTGGAAAATGGGTGCCTCATGAATTGTCTGAAAACAACCTCAAATCCCGAGTTGACATCTGCTCTTCTTTCCATTCTCGCCAACTTGTTTCACCTTTTTTGCATAGACTTGTGACTGGCGACGAAAAATGGATCTTTTATCGAAATGTTAAGCGTCGTAGACAGTGGCTTGGTAAAGGGGAAGGACTCCAGCCACAGCCGAGAAGGGAACTTCATGGGCAAAAGGTTTTTCTTTCAATCTGGTGGGATCGCCAAGGAATAATCCACTTTGAATTCTTACCACCTAATGCAACAATTAATGCTCAAATATACTGTCAGCAATTAGAGCGTTTGAACCAAGATTTGGGGAAAAAAGAATCACGTTACAAAAGATCGAAGAACTTGGTTGGGAGAAAATTCCTCATCCACTTTATTCTCCCGATCATGCTCCTTCAGACTACCATTTCGTAGCTTACAGAATCATTTGGAAGAAACAGCTTTTGCAACAGAGGAAGAGGTTAAAACTGACATTTGTGAGTTCTTCGAATCAAAGCCAAAAGAATTTTACAGTAATGGAATTAGTAAGCTTGTTAATAGATGGAAGGAAGTCATAGATAATCAGGGAAAATATATTGTTGATTGAATCTGTAATTAAATGTAACATTTGGTCACTTGTTTTCTTTATTCAAAATTCGGACAGAACTTATGGGATGACCTGATATATATATATATATGAATGAATGAATGAATCATGACCACGAGAACCCCATAACGGTTAGAACATATTTACACCTGCTGTTTGCAAGAACTGCATGAAACTCCGAGCCATGCTATCAACGTTGGATATTATGTATATTCACTAATATATTCTTATAGCTTTGTTGCATAATTTTGAGCACTGTATTTATAAAACCTGAGGAAGAAATATGTTTATACGTACGTGCAATTATATGAACATGTATATTGTATTTTATCCTACCCATTCTTGTGTGTGTGTGTGCGTGTGCGTGTGTGTGTGTGTGTGTGTGTGTGTGTGTGTGTGTGTGTGTGTGAGTGCATATACAAAGGTAAATAGAATTTATTAGAATGGATGTATTAGTCCAACAGATTTGTATCACATTAAAAAGAAAAAAGTTGTTTTTACTATTTTAAAAATGTTAACATTGAATAAATATTTAATAGTCTACGTTGTTTGTTTTCTATTTAGTGTACATCCTTTTAAGAAAAGTGATGTTTTACGTAGGCCAGACGATTTGTGTAAAAAATTGTTACACTTGTATGTCTTTTTCGGTTCAGTCTTCTGTGAGCCTAAATCTCGGAATAAATAAGATCTCAGGTCAATAAACAGGAGAAAACTTATATTAGCTGAGTGTGTGGGTGATCAAATGATTGTTTAAATTATATAATTAAATATATTAATCGATTTGGCCACAGAAGATCGTTCGGTTAGCAAGGTCGAATTTACTGTATTTAACCGAACGCTCCTCTGTGGCCAAATCGGTTAAGGAACGTCAAGCTAAATGACGGTTCCGTATAGGATACAGGTTCGAATCCTGTCGGAGGACGAATATTTTCTATGAAAATTTCTCGGACATTCAGACCGGTAAATGTTAATACTGTTTATTATAAGCAGAGCATTTACTTTAATATTTGTATCTATAAAAAGAATGTATGAACATAAAAATGTCTTAAAATAATTGTCGAACTTTGTCCATTTCATAATGTGCGACGTTTTATATATATATATATATATATATTCCTTTCTATAGTTTATGGTAGTATTTTCTTTGATAAATTCTGGCAAACTTAGCGGAGTCTTCAATTATTCATGTCACATTTAATTAACTGGATTAGTATCTTGCCCAATGCTTAACAAAGCAGCAGCAGCAAATAAAAAAATTTAAAAAAATAGATAATAATTGGAATTTTTTTCAAACACAATCCATTTTTTCTCTTATTCATCGTATTTTGCAGTTCTTTTTCTGTGATAAGAGTTCCGTATAAAAATTTTATTTTTTTCTTTCTGCAGAACATACTTCATTTACTTCTGCTATTCACTGGTTCTACCAGGTTTCTAGCTTTGAAAAAACTGCTGCAGAGTTGCCATCACAGAGTTTTATTTCGTAAGAATATTCACTGAACCAAAAGACGTATGAAATATTTTGTTTATATTTTATAAGAAAACACGCTCGGGCTGAGAATGATGTGTGAGCAGATATGTATAAATCACAGCGGGGCACATTTCTTAACCGTAATATTTCTGCTAATAAGAGGAAGGTGTTGCTGAACTGTCTTGACGAATGATGTTGGATTTTACGCAAAATTCTGCTACTAAATAAATAAACGGCAAATTCTGTCTGTCCGCCCGTATATCTCAAACCTCTCTACCTCGAGTCAATCACACTTGCTTTACATAGACATATTATACCTTTTTGGAATCAGGATGATCCCGGGATTGAAAATCTACCCTTCATCTAGTCCCTGCACATCCAGCATTGAGATTTGTGCCCGGATGAAGAGGGGACAGATAAAAATTCAAATTTAAAATTTAAAATTGACAAAAAATTTAAAGATTTTGTTTTATTTTGAAAAAACAAATTTAAAATTTAAAACGCCATGATGATTTCATGAAATTTGATTTTTAAAATTCAGAAATTATCTCCAAATATTTGTGGATTGAGAAAATTTTATTTCTTCAAAACGCCATGGAATCAGATGAAGTTAGAATTTCATGACGTGAGCTTTTAAAATTTGAATCTCCAAATATTTGTGGATTGAAAATTCAAAACTTCAAAACGGAATCAGATGAAGTTAGACGTTTTGACGTGAGCTTTTAAAAATTCCAAGAATTATTCCAAATATTTGTGGATTGAGAAAAATTTTAAAAACGCCAAATCAGATTTGTGGAGCTTTTTAAAATTCCAGCTTGAGAAAAAATATTTTATTTTTTATTTCTTCAAAACGCCATGGAATCAGATGAAGTTAGACGTTTCATGACGTGAGCTTTTAAAATTCCAGCTTGAGAATTATCTCCAAATATTTGTGGATTGAGAAAATTTTATTTTCAAAACGCCATGGAATCAGATGAAGTTAGACGTTTCATGACGTGAGCTTTTAAAATTCCAGCTTGAGAATTATCTCCAAATATTTGTGGATTGAGAAAATTTTATTTCTTCAAAACGCCATTCAGATGAAGTTAGACGTTTCATGACGTGAGCTTTTAAAATTCCAGCTTGAGAATTATCTCCAAATATTTGTGGATTGAAAAATTTTATTTCTTCAAAAACGCAATCAGATGAAGTTAGACGTTTCATGACGTGAGAGCTTGAGAATTATCTCCAAATATTTTGTGGATTGAGAAAATTTTATTTCTTCAAAACGCCATGAATCAGATGAAGTTAGATGTTTCATGACGTGAGCTTTTAAAATTCCAGCTTGAGAATTATCTCCAAATATTTGTGGATTGAGAAAATTTATTTCTTCAAAACGCCATGGAATCAGATGAAGTTAGACGTTTCATGACGTGAGCTTTTAAAAATTCCAGCTTGAGAATTATCTCCAAATATTTGTGGATTGAGAAAATTTTATTTCTTCAAAACGCCATGGAATCAGATGAAGTTAGACGTTTCAAACGTGAGCTTTTAAAATTCCAGCTTGAGAATTATCTCCAAATATTTGTGGATTGAGAAAATTTTATTTCTTCAAAACGCCATTCAGATGAAGTGACGTTTCATGACGTGAGCTTTTTAAAATTCCAGCTTGAGAATTATCTCCAAATATTTGTGGATTGAGAAATTTTATTTCTTCAAAACGCCATGGAATCAGATGAAGTTAGACGTTTCATGACGTGAGCTTTTAAAATTCCAGCTTGAGAATTATCTCCAAATATTTGTGGATTGAGAAAATTTTATTTCTTTCAAACGCCATGGAATCAGATGAAGTTAGACGTTTCATGACGTTGAGAAAAATTTTTCTTCTTTTTTCAAAATTCCAGCTTGAGAATTATCTCCAAATATTTGTGGATTGAGAAAATTTTATTTCTTCAAAACGCCATGGAATCAGATGAAGTTAGACGTTTCATGACGTGAGCTTTTAAAATTCCAGCTTGAGAATTATCTCCAAATATTTGTGGATTGAGAAAATTTTATTTCTTCAAAACGCCAAAATCAGATGAAGTTAGACGTTTCATGACGTGAGCTTTAAAATTCCAGCTTGAGAATTATCTCCAAATATTTGTGGATTGAGAAAATTTTATTTCTTCAAAACGCCATGGAATCAGATGAAGTTAGACGTTTCATGACGTGAGCTTTTAAAATTCCAGCCAGAATTATCTCCAAATATTTGTGGATTGAAAATTTTATTTCTTCAAAAACGCCAAATCAGATGAAGTTAGACGTTTCCATTGAGCTTTTAAAATTTTGAGAATTATCTCCAAATATTTGTGGATTGAAAATTTTATTTCTTCAAAACGCCATGGAATCAGATGAAGTTAGACGACGAGCTTTTAAAATCCAGCTTGAGAATTATCTCCAAATATTTGTGGATTGAGAAAATTTTATTTCTTCAAAACGCCATGAATCAGATGAAGTTAGACGTTTCAACGTGAGCTTTAAAATTCCAGCTTGAGAATTATCTCCAAATATTTGTGGATTGAGAAAATTTTATTTCTTCAAAACGCCATGGAATCAGATGAAGTTAGACGTTTCATGACGTGAGCTTTTAAAATTCCAGCTTGAGAATTATCTCCAAATATTTGTGGATTGAGAAATTTTATTTCTTCAAAACGCCATGGAATCAGATGAAGTTAGACGTTTCATGACGAGCTTTAAAATTCCAGCTTGAGAATTATCTCCAAATATTTGTGGATTGAGAAAATTTTATTTCTTCAAAACGCCATGGAATCAGATGAAGTTAGACGTTTCTTCATGACGATGAGCTTTTAAAAATTCCAGCTTGAGAATTATCTCCAAATATTTGTGGATTGAGAAAATTTTATTTCTTCAAAACGCCATGGAATCAGATGAAGTTAGACGTTTCATGACGTGAGCTTTTTAAAATTCCAGCTTGAGAATTATCTCCAAATATTTGTGGATTGAGAAAATTTTATTTCTTTAAAACGCCATGGAATCAGATGAAGTTAGACGTTTCATGACGTGAGCTTTTAAAATTCCAGCTTGAGAATTATCTCCAAATATTTGTGGATTGAGAAAATTTTATTTCTTCAAATTATTCCATGGAATCAGATGAAGTTAGACGTTTCATTCCAGCTTTTAGAATTATCTCCAAATATTTGTGGATTGAGAAAATTTTATTTCTTCAAAACGCTTCAGATGAAGTTAGACGTTTCATGACGGAAAAATTCCAGAAGAATTATCTCCAAATTTTGTGGATTGAGAAATTTTATTTCTTCAAAACGCCATGGAATCAGATGAAGTTAGACGTTTCATGACGGAGCTTTTAAAATTCCAGCTTGAGAATTATCTCCAAATATTTGTGGATTGAGAAAATTTTATTTCTTCAAAACGCCATGGAATCAGATGAAGTTAGACGTTTCATGACGTGAGCTTTTAAAATTCCAGCTTGAGAATTATCTCCAAATATTTGTGGATTGAGAAAATTTTATTTCTTCAAAACGCCATGGAATCAGATGAAGTTAGACGTTTCATGACGTGAGCTTTAAAAATTCCAGCTTGAGAATTATCTCCAAATATTTTGGATTGAGAAAATTTATTTCTTCAAAACGCCATGGAATCAGATGAAGTTAGACGTTTCATGACGTGAGCTTTTAAAATTCCAGCTTGAGAATTATCTCCAAATATTTGTGGATTGAGAAAATTTTATTTCTTCAAAACGCCATGGAATCAGATGAAGTTAGACGTTTCATGACGTGAGCTTTTAAAAAATTCCAGCTTGAGAATTATCTCCAAATATTTGTGGATTGAGAAAATTTTATTTCTTCAAAACGCCAGAATCAGATGAGATAGACGTTTCATGACGTGAGCTTTTAAAATTCCAAGAATTATCTCCAAATATTTGATTGAGAAAATTTTATTTCTTCAAAACGCCATGGAATCAGATGAAGTTAGACGTTTCATGACGTGAGCTTTTAAAATTCCAGCTTGAGAATTATCTCCAAATATTTGTGGATTGAGAAAATTTTATTTCTTCAAAACGCCATGGAATCAGATGAAGTTAGACGTTTCATGACGTGAGCTTTTAAAATTCCAGCTTGAGAATTATCTCCAAATATTTGTGGATTGAGAAAATTTTATTTCTTCAAAACGCCATGGAATCAGATGAAGTTAGACGTTTCATGACGTGAGAATTTTTAAAATTTGTGGATTGAGAAATTATTCCAAATATTTGTGGATTGAGAAAATTTTATTTCTTCAAAACGCCATGGAATCAGATGAAGTTAGACGTTTCATGACGTGAGCTTTTAAAATTCCAAAATTATCTCAAATATTTGTGGATTGAGAAAATTTTATTTCTTCAAAACGCCATGGAATCAGATGAAGTTAGACGTTTCATGACGTGAGAAAATTCCAGAAAATTATTATTTGTGGATTGAAAAATTTTATTTCTTCAAAACGCCATGGAATCAGATGAAGTTAGACGTTTCATGACGTGAGCTTTTAAAATTCCAGCTTGAGAATTATCTCCAAATATTTGTGGATTGAGAAAATTTTTTTTCAAAACGCCATGGAATCAGATGAAGTTAGACGTTTCATGACGTTTTTAAAATTCCAGCTTGAGAATTATCTCCAAATATTTGTGGATTGAGAAAATTTTATTTCTTCAAAACGCCATGGAATCAGATGAAGTTAGACGTTTCATGACGCTTGAGAATTAGCTTTTGTGGATTGAAAATTCCAGCTTGAGAATTATCTCCAAATATTTGTGGATTGAGAAAATTTTATTTCTTCAAAACGCCATGGAATCAGATGAAGTTAGACGTTTCATGACGTTTTAAAAATCCAGCTGAAATATTTGTGGATTGAGAAAATTTTATTTCTTCAAAACGCCATGGAATCAGATGAAGCTAGACGTTTCATGACGAGCTTGAGAAAAATATTATTGAGAAAATCTCCAAAACGCCATATTTGTGACGAGCTTTAAAATTCCAGCTGAGAATTATCTCCAAATATTTGATGAAAAAAACGCCATTTTACGTTTCATGACGTGAGCTTTTAAAATTCAAAATTGACGCCAGCTGAGAATTATCTCCAAATATTTGTGGATTGAGAATTTTATTTCAAAACGCCATGGAATCAGATGAAGTTAGACGTTTCATGACGTGAGCTTTAAAATTCTAGCTTGAGAATTATCTCCAAATATTTGTGGATTGAGAAAATTTTATTTCTTCAAAACGCCATGGAATCAGATGAAGTTAGACGTTTCATGACGTGAGCTTTTAAAATTCCAGCTTGAGAATTATCTCCAAATATTTGTGGATTGAGAAAATTTTATTTCTTCAAAACGCTATGGAGATTTCAGACGAGAAATTCCAGCTTGAGAATTATTCCAAATATTTGGATTGAGAAATTTATTTCAAAACGCCATGAATCAGATGAAGTTAGACGTTTGACGTTTGTTTCTTAAAATCCAACTTGAGAATTATCTCCAAATGACAGATGAATCAGATAGACGTTTCATGACGTGAGCTTTTAAAATTCCAGCTTGAGAATTATCTCCAAATATTTGTGGATTGAGAAAATTTTATTTCTTCAAAACGCCAATGAAGAATTTTATTTTTAAAATTCAGCTTGAGAATTATCTCCAAAAGCCTGGATTGAGAAAATCAAAAACGATGAATCAGATGAAGTAGACGTTTCATGACGTGAAAATTTAAGAATTATCCAAATATTTGATTGAGAAAATTTTATTTCTTCAAACGCTAAATCAGATTTAGATGTTTCATGACGTGAGCTTTAAAATTCCAGCTTGAGAATTATCTCCAAACATTTGTGGATTGAGAAAAAACTTTATTTCTTCAAACGCCATGGAATCAGATGAAGTTAGACGTTTCCCTATTAGATTTTTAAAATTCCAGCTTGAGAATTATCTCCAAATATTTGTGATTGAGAAAATTTTTTTTTCAAAACGCCATGGAATCAGATGAAGTTCGCCTTCATGACGTGAGCTTTTCCAGCTTGAGAATTATTCCAAATATTTGTGGATTGAGAAAATTTTATTTCTTCAAACGCCATGGAATCAGATGATATTTTCATGACGGAGCTTTTAAATTCCAGCTTGAGAATTATCTCCAAATATTTGATTGAGAAAAATTTTATTTTCTTCAAAATCAGATGATGGAATTTCAGATGAGCTTTTAAAATTCCAGCTTGAGAATTATCAAAATATTTGTGGATTGAGAAAATTTTATTTCTTCAAAATGCCATTTTAAAATTCCAGCTTGAGAATTATCTCCAAATATTTGTGGATTGAGAAAATTTTATTTCTTCAAAACGCTATGGAATCAGATGAAGTTAGACGTTTTCATGACGTGAAAATTTTGAGAATTATTCCATTTGTGATTGAGAAATTTTATCTTCAAAACAAATCAGATGAAGTTAGACGTTTGGCTTGAGAATTATCTCCAAATTTTGTGGATTTCTTTCAAAACGCCATGGAATCAGATGAAGTTAGACGTTTCAAGACGTGAGCTTTAAAATTCCATGAGAATTATCTCCAAATATTTGTGGATTGAGAAAATTTTTTTCTTCAAACGCCATGGAATCAGATGAAGGACGTTTCATGAGAAAATTCAGCTTGAGAATTATCTCAAATATTTGTGGATTGATTTATTTTCAAAAACGCCATGAATCAGATGAAGACGTTTCAGAAAATTTTAGAATTATTTATTTGTGGAAAAAATTTTATGCCATGGAATCAGATGAAGTTAGACGTTTCATGACGTGAGCTTTTAAAATTCCAGCTTGAGAATTATCTCCAAATATTTGTGGATTGGAGAAAATTTTATTTCTTCAAAACGCCATGAATCAGATGGAATCAGATGAAGTTAGACGTTTCATGACGTGAGCTTTTAAAATTCCAGCTGAGAATTATCAAATATTTGTGGATTGAGAAAATTTTATTTCTTCAAAACGCCATGGAATCAGATGAAGTTAGACGTTTCATGACGTGAGCTTTTAAAATTCCAGCTTGAGAATTATCTCCAAATATTTGTGGATTGAGAAATTTTATTTCTTCAAAACGCCATGGAATCAGATGAAGTTAGACGTTTCATGACGTGAGCTTTTAAAATTCCAGCTGAGAATTATCTCCAAATATTTGTGGATTGAGAAAATTTTTCTTCAAAAACGCCATGGAAATGAAGTTAGACGTTTCATGACGTGAGCTTTAAAATCTAGCCAGAATTATTCCAAATATTTGTGGATTGAGAAATTTTATTTCTTCAAAACGCCAAGACGTTTCATGACGAGCTTTAAAATTCCAGCTTGAGAATTAAAACGCCATGGAATCAGATGAAGTTAGACGTTTCATGACGAGCTTTAAAAATCCAGCTTGAGAATTATCTCCAAATATTTGTGGATTGAGAAAATTTTATTTCTTCAAAACGCTTCAATCAGATGAAGTTAGACGTTTCATGACGTGAGCTTTTAAATCCAGCTTAGAATTATCTCCAAATATTTCGTGGATTGAGAATTTTATTTCTTCAAACAAATCAGATGAAGCAGTTTTAAATTCCAGTGGATTGAGAAAATTTTATTTTTATTTCAAAACGCCATGGAATCAGATGAAGTTAGACGTTTCATGACGTGAGCTTTTAAAATTCCAGCTTGAGAATTATTCCAAATATTTGTGGATTGAGAAAATTTTATTTTCTTCAAAACGCCGCTGGAATCAGATGAAGTTAGACGTTTCATGACGAGCTTAAAAATTCCAGCTTGAGAATTATCTCCAAATATTTGTGGATTGAGAAATTTTATTTCTTCAAAACGCCATGGAATCAGATGAAGTTAGACGTTTCATGACGAGCTTTTAAAATTCCAGCTTGAGAATTATCTCCAAATATTTGTGGATTGAGAAAATTTTATTTCTTCAAAACGCCATGGAATCAGATGAAGTTAGACGTTTCATGACGAGCTTAAAATTCCAGCTTTATCTCCAAAATTTGTGGATTGAGAAAATTTCCAAACGCCATGGAATCAGATGAAGTTATCGTCATGACGTGAAAAATAGTTTGAGAATTCTCCAAATATTTGATTGAGAAAATTTATTTCTTCAAAACGCCATGATGAATTAGACGTTTCAGACGTGAGCTTTTAAATTCCAGCTTGAGAATTATCGATTGAGAAAATTTTATTTCTTCAAAACGCCATGGAATCAGATGAAGTTAGAATGTTTCATGACGAGCTTTAAAATTCCAGCTTGAGAATTATCTCCAACATTTGATTGAGAAAAATTTTATTTCTTCAAAACGCATGGAATCAGATGAAGTTAGACGTTTCACGACGTGAGCTTTTAAAATTCCAGCTTGAGAATTATTCCAAATATTTGTGGATTGAGAAAATTTATTTCTTCAAAACGCCATGAATCAGATGAAGGGACGCCTCATGACGTCTTTTAAAATTCCAAATTATCTCCAAATTTGTGGATTGAGAAAAATTTTATTTCTTCAAAAAAAAAAAAACGGATGAAGTAGACAAATTTTGATGAGGAGCTTTTAAAATTCCAGCTTGAGAATTATCTCCAAATATTTGTGGATTGAGAAAATTTTATTTCAAAAAACGCCATGGAATCAGATGAAGTTTCAGACGTTTAAAATTCCAGTTGAGAATTATCTCCAAATATTTGGGATTGAGAAATTTTACTTCTTCAAAACTGAATCGATGAAGTTAGACGTTTTGACGAGCTAAAAATTCAGCTTGAGAATTATCTCCAAATATTTGTGGATTGAGAAAATTTTTTCTTCAAAACAAATCAGATTTGTTTCATGATTGAGCTTTTAAAATTTTGAGAATTCTATTTGTGGATTGAAAAATTTATTTCGCCATGGAATCAGATGAAGTTAGACGTTTCATGACGTGAGCTTTTTGAAAAATTCCAGCTTGAGAATTATTCCAAATATTTGTGGATTGAGAAAAAATTTTGTGGATTTCTTTCAAAACGCCATGGAATCAGATGAAGTTAGACGTTTCTCAATTCCAGCTTGAGAATTATTCCAAATATTTGTGGATTGAGAAATTTATTTCTTCAAAACGCTATGGGAATCAGATGAAGATTGACGAAAAATTTTATTTCTTCAAATATTTGTGGATTGGAATCAGATGATGAAGTTAGACGTTTCATGACGTGAGCTTTTAAAATTCCAGCTTGAGAATTATCTCCAAATATTTGTGGATTGAGAAAATTTTATTTCTTCAAAACGCCATGGAATCAGATGAATTAGACGTTTCATGACGAGCTTTTAAAATTCCAGCTTGAGAATTATCTCCAAATATTTGTGGATTGAGAAAATTTTATTTCTTCAAAACGCCATGGAATCAGATGAAGTTAGACGTTTCATGACGTGAGCTTTTAAAATTCCAGCTTGAGAATTATCTCCAAATATTTGTGGATTGAGAAAATTTTATTTCTTCAAAACGCCATGGAATCAGATGAAGTTAGACGTTAGACGTTTTTAAAATTCAGAATTATTCTTGATTGAATTTTATTCCAAAACGCCATGGAAGCTACTTGTGGATTGAGTTTTTAAAATTCCAGCTTGAGAATTATCCAAATCAAATATTTGTTTAAAATTCCATTGAGATTGATCTCCAAATATTTATTTCTTTTAAAAAACGCCATGGAATCAGATGATGAAGGACGTTTCATGACGTTTCCAGCTTGAGAATTATCTCCAAATATTTGTGGATTGAGAAAATTTTATTTCTTCAAAACGCCATGGAATCAGATGAAGTTAGATCGTTTCATGACGTGAGCTTTTAAAATTCCAGCTTGAGAATTATCTCCAAATATTTGTGGATTGAGAAAATTTTATTTTCTTGGAAATGAAGTTAGACGTTTCATGACGTAGCAAAATTCCAGCTTGAGAATTATCTCCAAATATTTGTGGATTGAGAAAATTTTTTCAAAACGCCATGGAATCAGATGAAGTTAGACGTTCTTATGACGTGGGAGCTTAAAATTCCAGTTGAGAATTATCTCAAATATTTGTGGATTGAAAATTTTATTTCTTCAAAACGCTTGGAATCATGACGTTTTACGACGCTTTTTAAAATTCAGCTTGAGAATTATCTCCAAATATTTGTGGATTGAGAAAAATTTTATTTCTTCAAAACGCCATGGAATCAGATGAAGTTTCATGACGTGAGCTTTAAAATTCCATGAGAATTATCGTGAGAGAAAATTTTATTTCTTTGGAAAATGAAGTTTTCATGACGAGCTTTTAAATTCCAGAGAATTATCTCCAAATATTTGTGGATTGAGAAAATTTTATTTCTTCAAACGCCATGGAATCAGATGAAGTTAGACGTTCATGACGCTTGAGAATTATCTCCAAATATTTGTGGATTGAGAAAAATTTTATTTTTCAAACGCTAATTCAAAATTCCAGCTTGAGAATTATCTCCAAATATTTGTGGATTGAGAAAATTTTATTTCTTCAAAACGCCATGGAATCAGATGAAGTTAGACGTTTCACGAAGCTTTTAAAATTCCAGCTTGAGAATTATCTCCAAATATTTGTGGATTGAGAAAATTTATTTCTTCAAAACGCCATGGAATCAGATGAAGTTAGACGTTTCATGACGTGGAGCTTTTAAAAATTCCCAGAGAATTATGCCATGGAATCAGATGAAGTTAGACGTTTCCCATGACGAGCTTTTAAAATCCAGCTTGAGAAATCTCCAAATATTTGGAATCAGGATTGAGAAAAATTTTAAAAACGCCATGGAATCAGATGAAGTTAGACGTTTCATGACGTGAGCTTTAAATTATTCCAAATATTTGGCTTGAGAATTATTTCCAAATATTTGGATTGAAAATTTATTTCTTCAAAACGCCATGGGAATCAGATGAAGTTAGACGTTTCATGGAATCAGATGAAGCTTTTAAAATTATCTCCAAATATTTGCTTGAGAAAATTTTATTCCGCCAAATCATTTGACGTTTCATGACGATTTTGAGAGAAATTTTTATTTATTTCTTCTTGGGAATCAGATGAAGTTAGACGACGAGCTTTTAAAATTCCAGCTTGAGAATTATCTCCAAATATTTGGATTGAGAAAATTTTATTTCTTTTAAAGATGAAGTCATGACGTGAGCTTAAAATTCCAGCTGAGAATTATCTCAAATATTTGTGGATTGAGAAATTTTATTTCTTCAAAACGCCATGGAATCAGATGAGTTAGACGTTTCATGACGTGGCTTTTAAAATTCCAGCTTGAGAATTTATCTCAAATATTTGTGGATTGAAGAAATTTTATTTTTCAAAACCCATGGAATCAGATGAAGTTAGACGTTTCATGACGTGAGCTTTTAAAATTCAAGCTTGAAAATTATCTCAAATATTTGTGGATTGAAAATTTTATTTCTTCAAAACGCGCTACGGAATCAGATGAAGTTAGACGTTTCATGACGTGAGCTTTTTAAAAATTCAAGCTTGAGAATTATCTCCAAATATTTGTGGATTGAGAGAAATTTTATTTCTTCAAAACGCCATGGAATGAATGAAGTTAGACGTTTCATGACGAGCTTTAAAATTCAACGAGAATTATCTCCAAGTATTGTGGATTGAGAAAATTTTATTTCTTCAAATATTTGTGGATCAGATGAAGTTAAAATTTTATTTCTTTTCAGATGACGTGAGGATTTTTAAAATTCAACGCTTGAGAATTATCTCCAAATATTTGTGGATTGAGAAATTTTGTTTCTTCAAACGCCATGGAATCAGATGAAGTTAGACGTTTTCATGACGTGAGCTTTAAAATTCAGCTTGAGAATTATTCAAATATTTGTGGATTGAGAAAATTTTATTTCTTCAAAACGCCATGGGAATCAGATGAAGTTAGACGTTTCATGACGTGAGCTTTAAAATTCCAGCTTGAGAATTATCTCAAATATTTGTGGATTGAGAAAATTTTATTTCTTCAAAACGCCATGGAATCAGATGAGATTAGACGTTTCATGACGTGAGCTTTAAAATTCCAGCTTGAGAATTATCTCCAAATATTTGGGATTGGAGAAAATTTTATTTCTTCAAAACGCCATGGAATCAGATGAAGTTAGACGTTTCATGACGGGAGCTTTAAAAATTCCAAATATTTGTGGATTGAGAATTATCTCTTCAAATATTTGTGGATTGAGAAAATTTTGAGAATTATTCCAAATATTTGTGATTGAGTAGTACTGTAGACAGTTCTTCAAAACGTGATTGAGAAAATTTATTTCTCTCAAAACCATGGAATCAGATGAAGTTAGACGTTTCATGACGTGAGCTTTTAAAATTCCAGCTTGAGAATTATCTCCAAATATTTGTGGATTGAGAAAATTTATTTCTTCAAAACGCCATGGAATCAGATGAAGTTAGACGTTTCATGACGTGAGCTTTTAAAAATTCCAGCTTGAGAACATTCCAAATATTTGTGGATTGAGAAAATTTTTTTCTTCATGGAATCAGACAAGTTAGACGTTTCATGAATTTAAAATTTTATTCCAAATATTTGTGGATTGAAGAAAATTTTATTTCTTCAAAACGCCATGGAATCCAGATGAAGTTAGACGTTTCATGACGGAGCTTTTAAATTCAAGCTTGAAATTATTCCAAATTTTGTGGATTTCTTCAAAACGCCATGGAATCAGATGAAGTTAGACGTTTCATGACGTGAAAATTCAGCTTTTAAAATATTTGTGGATTGAGAAAATTTTATTTCAAAACGCCATGGAATCAGAGAATTATTTCTCCAAATATTTGTGGATTGAAAAATTTTATTTCTTCAAAACGCCATGGAATCAGATGAAGTTAGACGTTTCATGACGTGAGCTTTTAAAATTCCAGCTTGAGAATTATCTCCAAATATTTGTGGATTGAGAAAATTTTATTTCTTCAAAACGCCATGGAATCAGATGAAGTTAGACGTTTCATGACGTGAGCTTTTAAAATTCCAGCTTGGAGAATTATCTCCAAATATTTGTGGATTGAGAAAATTTTATTTCTTCAAAAACGCCATGGAATCAGATGAAGTTAGACGTTTCATGACGTGAGCTTTTAAAATTCTCCAAATATTTGAGAATTATCTCATAGAATCAGATGAAGTGACGTGGATTGAGAAAAAATTTTGTGGATTTCTTCAAAACGCCATGGAATCAGATGAAGTTAGACGTTTCATGACGTGAGCTTTAAAATTCCAGCTGAGAATTATCTCCAAATATTTGTGATTGAGAAAATTTTATTTCTTCAAAACGCCATGGAATCATGAAGTTAGACGTTTCATGGATTTTAAAATTCCAGAAAATTTTTTATTTCTTTAAAACGCCATGGAATCAGATGAAGGACGTTTCCTTGTTATGACTCAAATATTGTGAAAAAAACCATGGAATCAGATGCGTTTCATGAGAATTATCTCCAAATATTTGTGGATTGGAATTTTATTTCTTCAAAACGCCATGGAATCAGATGAAGTTAGACGTTTCATGACGTGAGCTTTTAAAATTCCAGCTTGAGAATTATCTCCAAATATTTGTGGATTGAGAAAATTTTATTTCTTCAAAACGCCATGGAATCAGATGAAGTTAGACGTTTCATGACGTGTGGAGCTTTTAAAATTCAGCTTGAGAATTATCTCCAAATATTTGTGGATTGAGAAAATTTTATTTCTTCAAAACGCCATGGAATCAGATGAAGTTAGACGTTTCATGACGTGAGCTTTTAAAATTCCAGCTTATTTGAAATTTATTTCTTCAAATATGGAATCAGATGAGATTAGACGTTTCATTGAGAAAATTTTGATTCTTCAAAACGCCATGGAATCAGATGAAGTTAGACGTTTCATGACGTGAGCTTTAAAATTTAAAATTCCAAATTTTGTGGATTGAAAAATTTATTTCTTCAAATGGAATCAGATGAAGTTAGAAAACCAGCTTGAAAATTATCTCCAAATATTTGGAAGAAAATTTTATTTCTTCAAAACGCCATGAATCAGATGAAGACGTTTCATGACGTGAGCTTTAAAAATTCCAGCTTGAGAATTATCTCCAAATATTTGTGGATTGAGAAAATTTTTCTTCAAAACGCCATGGAATCAAAACGCGTTTCATGGAAAAATTCAGATGATCTCCAAATATTTGTGATTAGACGTTTCATGGAATCAGATGAAGTTAGACGTTTCATGACGTGAGTGGATTGAGAAAATTTTATTTCTTTTAAAAATTTAGACGTTTCATGACGTGAGCTTTTTAAATTCCAGCTCCAAATATTTGTGGATTGAGAAAATTTATTTCTTCAAAAACGCCATGGAATCAGATGAAGTTAGACGTTTTGACGTGAGCTTTTAAAATTCCAGCTTTTATTCCAAAATTTGTGGATTGAGAAAAATTTATTTCTTCAAACGCCATGGAATCAGATGAAGTTAGACGTTTCATGACGTGAGCTTTTAAAATTCCAACGCTTGAAATTATCTCCAAATATTTGTGGATTGAGAAAAATTTTGTGGATTTCTTCAAAACGCCATGGAATCAGATGAAGTTAGACGTTTCATGACGTGAGCTTTAAAATTCCAGCTTGAAATTCATCTCCAAATATTTGTGATTGAGAAAATTTTATTTCTTCAAAACGCCATGGAATCAGATGAAGTTAGACGTTTCATGACGTGGCTTTAAGAATTCCAGTTGAAATATTTATGGATTGATTGAAAAAATTTTATTTCTTCAAAACGCCATGGAATCAGATGAAGTTAGACGTTTCATGACGTGAGCTTTTTAAAATTCCAAAATTATCTCCAAATATTTGTGGATTGAAAATTTTATTTTTTGAAAACGATTATCAGATGAAGTTAGACTCAAATAGCTTTTAAAATCTAACGAGGATTATCTCCAAATATTTGATTGAAAAATTTTATTTCTTCAAAACGCCATGGAATCAGATGAAGTTAGACGTTTCATGACGTGAGCTTTTAAAATTCCAACGAAATTATCTCCAAATATTTGTGGATTGAGAAAATTTTTATTTCTTCAAAACGCCATTTCAGATGAAGATTGACGTGAAAAATTTTATTTCTCCAAATATTTGTGGATTGAAAAATTTTATTTCTTCAAAACGCCATGGAATCAGATGAAGTTAGACGTTTCATGACGTGAGCTTTTAAAATTCCAATTATCTCCAAATATTTGGATTGAAAATTTTATTTCTTCAAAACGCCATGGAATCATTTAGACGTTTCATGACGAGCTTTTTAAAAATTCAACGAGAATTATCTCCAAATATTTGTGGATTGAAAATTTTTATTTCTTCAAAACGCCATGGAATCAGATGAAGTTAGACGTTTCATGACGTGAGCTTTTAAAATTCCAGAGAATTATCTCCAAATATTTGTGGATTGAAAATTTTATTTCTTCAAAACAAAATCAGATGAAGTTAGACGTTTCATGACGTGAGCTTTTAAAATTCCAACGAAATTATCTCCAAATATTTGTGGATTGAAAAATTTTATTTCTTCAAAACGCCATGGAATCAGATGAAGTTAGACGTTTCATGACGTGAGCTTTTTAAAATTCCAGCTTGAGAATTATCTCAAATATTTGTGGATTGAGAAAATTTTATTTCTTCAAAACGCCATGGAATCAGATGAAGTTAGACGTTTCATGACGTGAGCTTTTTAAAATTCCAGCTTGAGAATTATCTCCAAATATTTGTGGATTGAGAAAATTTTATTTCTTCAAAACGCCATGGAATCAGATGAAGTTAGACGTTTCATGACGTGAGCTTTTTCCAGCTTGAAAATCTCCAAATATTTGTGGATTGAGAAAATTTTATTTCTTTAAAACAAATCAGATGAAATTTCGCGCTAGCTCGTTTCAAATTTTAAAATTCCAGCTTATTTGTGGATTGAGAAAATTTTATTTCTTTCAAAACGCCATGGAATCAGATGAATCAGATAGACGTTTCATGACGTGAGCTTTTAAAATTCCAGCTTGAGAATTATCTCCAAATATTTGTGGATTGAGAAATTTTATTTCTTCAAAACGCCATGGAATCAGATGAAGTTAGACGTTTCATGACGTGAGCTTTTAAAATTCCAGCTTGAGAATTATCTCCAAATATTTGTGGATTGAGAAAATTTTTTTCTTTCTTCAAAACGCCATGGAATCAGATGAAGTTAGACGTTTCATGACGTGAGCTTTTAAAATTCCAGCTTGAAATTATCTCCAATATTTGTGGATTGAGAAAATTTTATTTCTTCAAAACGCCATGGAATCAGATTGACGTTTTCATGGATTTTAAAATTCCAACGAGAATTATGTAGAATATTTGTGGATTGAGAAAATTTTATTTCTTCAAACGCCATGGAATCAGATGAAGTTAGACGTTTCATGACGTGAGCTTTTAAAATTCCAGCTTGAGAATTATCTCCAAATATTTGTGGATTGATTTTATTTCTTCAAAACGCCATGGGAATCAAAACGATGGAATCGTGAAGTTAGACGTTTCATGACGTGAGCTTTTAAAATTCCAACTTGAGAATTATCTCCAAATACGTGGATTGAGAAAAATTTTTATTTCTTCAAAACGCCATGGAATCAGATGAAGTTAGACGTTTCATGACGTGAGCTTTTAAAATTCCAACTTGAGAATTATCTCCAAATATTTGTGGATTGAGAAAATTTTATTTCTTCAAAACGCCATGGAATCAGATGAAGTTAGACGTTTCATGACGTGAGCTTTTAAAATTCCAGCGAAATTATCTCCAAATATTTGTGGATTGAGAAAAATTTATTTCTTCAAAAACGCCATGGAATCAGATGAAGTTAGACGTTTCATGACGTGAGCTTTTTCCAAAAATTCCAAATATTTGTGGATTGAAGAATTTTATTTCTTCAAAACGCCATGGAATTATTAGACGTTTCATGACAAATATTTGTGGATTGAGAAAATTTTATTTCTTCAAAACGCCATGGAATCAGATGAAGTTAGACGTTTCATGACGTGAGCTTTTAAAATTCCAGCTTGAGAATTATCTCCAAATATTTGTGGATTGAGAAAATTTTATTTCTTCAAAACGCCATGGAATCAGATGAAGTTAGACGTTTCATGACGTGAGCTTTTAAATTCCAGCTTGAGAATTATCTCCAAATATTTGTGGATTGAGAAAATTTTTTATTTCTTCAAAACGCCATGGAATCAGATGAAGTTAGACGTTTCATGACGTGAGCTTTTAAAATTCCAACGAAATTATCTCCAAATATTTGTGGATTGAGAAAATTTTATTTCTTCAAAACGCCATGGAATCAGATGAAGTTAGACGTTCATGACGTTTTTATCTCCAAATATTTGACGTGAAAAATTCCAAATTCCAACGGAGAATTATCTCCAAATATTTGTGGATTGAGAAAATTTTATTTCTTCAAAACGCCATGGAATCAGATGAAGTTAGACGTTTCATGACGTGAGCTTTTAAAATTCCAGCTTGAGAATTATCTCCAAATATTTGTGGATTGAGAAAATTTTATTTCTTCAAAACGCCATGGAATCAGATGAAGTTAGACGTTTCATGACGTGAGCTTTTAAAATTCCAGCTTGAGAATTATCTCCAAATATTTGTGGATTGAGAAAATTTTATTTCTTCAAAACGCCATGGAATCAGATGAAGTTAGACGTTTCATGACGTGAGCTTTTAAAAAATTCCAATCAGATGAAGAATTATCTCCAAATATTTTTGTGGATTGAGAAAATTTTATTTCTTCAAAACGCCATGGAATCAGATGAAGTTAGACGTTTCATGACGTGAGCTTTTAAAATTCCAGCTTGAGAATTATCTCCAAATATTTTGTGGATTGAGAAAATTTTATTTCTTCAAAACGCCATGGAATCAGATGAAGTTAGACGTTTCATGACGTGAGCTTTTAAAATTCCAAAATTATCTCCAAATATTTGATTGAATTTTATTTCTTCCAAAATTTGTGGATTGAAGTTTATTTCTTCAAAACATGGAATCAGATGAAGTTAGACGTTTCATGAGCTTTTAAAATTCAGCTGAGAATTATCTCCAAATATTTGTGGATTGAGAAAATTTTATTTCTTCAAAACGCCATGGAATCAGATGAAGTTAGACGTTTCATGACGTGAGCTTTTAAAATTCCAGCTTGAGAATTATCTCCAAATATTTGTGGATTGAGAAAATTTTATTTCTTCAAAACGCCATGGAATCAGATGAAGTTAGACGTTTCATGACGTGAGCTTTTAAAATTCCAGCTTATCTCCAAATATTTGTGGATTGAGAAAAATTTATTTCTTCAAAACGCCATGGAATCAGATGAAGTTAGACGTTTCATGACGTGAGCTTTTAAAATTCAACGAGAATTATCTCCAAATTCCTTCAAACGCCATGGAATCAGAACGTTTCATGACGTGAGCTTTTAAAATTCCAGCTTGAGAATTATCTCCAAATATTTGTGGATTGAGAAAATTTTATTTCTTCAAAACGCCATGGAATCAGATGAAGTTAGACGTTTCATGACGTGAGCTTTTAAAATTCCAGCTTGAGAATTATTTCTTCAAACAAATCATTTAGACGTTTCATGACGATTTTAAAATTCCAACTTGAATTATCTCCAAATTTTATTTCTTCAAAAACGCCATGGAATCAGATGAAGTTAGACGTTTCATGACGTGAGCTTTTAAAATTCCAGCTTGAGAATTATCTCCAAATATTTGTGGATTGAGAAAATTTTATTTCTTCAAAACGCCATGGAATCAGATGAAGTTAGACGTTTCATGACGTGAGCTTTTAAAATTCCAGCTTGAGAATTATCTCAAATATTTGTGGATTGAGAAAATTTTATTTCTTTCTGGAATCAAAACGCCATGGAATCAGATGAGAATTAGAATATTTGTTTCTTCAAAAATCAGACGTGAGCTTTTCAAATTCCAGCTTGAAATTATCTCCAAATATTTGTGGATTGAGAAAATTTTATTTCTTCAAAACGCCATGGAATCAGATGAAGTTAGACGTTTCATGACGTGAGCTTTTAAAATTCCAGCTTGAGAATTATCTCCAAATATTTGTGGATTGAGAAAATTTTATTTCTTCAAAACGCCATGGAATCAGATGAAGTTAGACGTTTCATGACGTGAGCTTTTAAAATTCCAGCTTGAGAATTATCTCCAAATATTTGTGGATTGAGAAATTTTATTTCTTCAAAACGCCATGGAATCAGATGAAGTTAGACGTTTCATGACGTGAGCTTTAAAATTCCAGCTTGAGAATTATCTCCAAATATTTGTGGATTGAGAAAATTTTATTTCTTCAAAACGCCATGGAATCAGATGAAGTTAGACGTTTCATGACGTGAGCTTTAAAATTCCAGTTGAGAATTATCTCCAAATATTTGTGGATTGAGAAAATTTTATTTCTTCAAAACGCCATGGAATCAGATGAAGTTAGACGTTTCATGACGTGAGCTTTAAAATTCCAACGAATTATCTCCAAATATTTGTGGATTGAGAAAATTTTATTTCTTCAAACGCCATGGAATCAGATGAAGTTAGACGTTTCATGACGTGAGCTTTTAAAATTCCAAAATTATCTCCAAATATTTGTGGATTGAGAAAATTTTATTTCTTCAAAACGCCATGGAATCAGATGAAGTTAGACGTTTCATGACGTGAGCTTTTAAAATTCCAGAGAAATTATCTCAAATATTTGTGGATTGAGAAAATTTTATTTCTTCAAAACGCCATGGAATCAGATGAAGTTAGACGTTTCATGACGTGAGCTTTTAAAATTCCAGCTTGAGAATTATCTCCAAATATTTGTGGATTGAGAAAATTTTATTTCTTCAAAACGCCATGGAATCAGATGAAGTTAGACGTTTCATGACGTGAAAAATTCCAGATTATCTCAAATATTTGATTGAGAAAATTTTTATTTCTTCAAACGCCATTTGTTTCATGACGATTTTAAAATTCCAGAGAATTATCTCCAAATATTTATTTGAGAAAATTATTTCTTCAAAACGCCATGGAATCAGATGAAGTTTCAGACGTTTGACGTAAAATTCCAGCTTTTAGAATTATCTCCAAATATTTGTGGATTGAGAAAATTTTATTTCTTCAAAACGCCATGGAATCAGATGAAGTTAGACGTTTCATGACGTGAGCTTTTAAAATTCCAGCTTGAGAATTATCTCCAAATATTTGTGGATTGAATTTTTATTTCTTCAAAACGCCATGGAATCAGATGAAGTTAGACGTTTCATGACGTGAGCTTTAAAATTCCAGCTTGAGAATTATCTCCAAATATTTGTGGATTGAAAAATTTTATTTCTTCAAAACGCCATGGAATCAGATGAAGTTAGACGTTTCATGACGTGAGCTTTTCCAAAATTCCAAATTTTGTGGATTGAATTTTATTTCTTCAAAACTCCAAATATTTGTGGCCATGGAATCAGATGATTTTTAAAATTCCAGAAAAATCTTTTTGTGGATTTCTTCAAAACGCCATGGAATCAGATGAAGTTAGACGTTTCATGACGTGAGCTTTTAAAATTCCAGCTTGAGAATTATCTCAAATATTTGTGGATTGAGAAAATTTTATTTCTTCAAAACGCCATGGAATCAGATGAAGTTAGACGTTTCATGACGTGAGCTTTTAAAATTCCAGCAGAATTATCTCCAAATATTTGTGGATTGAAAAATTTTATTTCTTCAAAACGCCATGGAATCAGATGAAGTTAGACGTTTCATGACGTGAGCTTTTAAAATTCCAGAGAATTATCTCCAAATATTTGTGGATTGAGAAAATTTTATTTGTGGATTTCTTCAAAACGCCATGGAATCAGATGAAGTTAGACGTTTCATGACGTGAGCTTTTAAAATTCAAAATTTTAGCTTGAGAATTATCTCCAAATATTTGTGGATTGAGAAAATTTTATTTCTTCAAAACGCCATGGAATCAGATGAAGTTAGACGTTTCATGACGTGAGCTTTAAAATTCCTCCAAATATTTGTGGATTGAGAAAATTTTATTTCTTCAAAACGCCATGGAATTATTAGACGTTTCATGACCAAATATTTATCTCAAATATTTGTGGATTGAGAAAATTTTATTTCTTCAAAACGCCATGGAATCAGATGAAGTTAGACGTTTCATGACGTGAGCTTTTAAAATTCCAGCTTGAGAATTATCTCCAAATATTTGGGATTGGATTTTATTTCTTCAAAACGCCATGGAATCAGATGAAGTTAGACGTTTATTTCTTTTAAAATTCGCCTCAAATATTTGTGGAATCAAAACGAATCAGATGAAGTTAGACGTTTCATGACGTGAGCTTTTAAAATTCCAGCTTGAGAATTATCTCCAAATATTTGTGGATTGAGAAAATTTTATTTCTTCAAAACGCCATGGAATCAGATGAAGTTAGACGTTTCATGACGTGAGCTTTTAAAATTCCAGCGAGAATTATCTCCAAATATTTGTGGATTGAAAAATTTATTTCTTCAAAACGCCATGGAATCAGATGAAGTTAGACGTTTCATGACGTGAGCTTTTAAAATTCCAGCTTGAGAATTATCTCCAAATATTTGTGGATTGAAAAAATTTTATTTCTTCAAAACGCCATGGAATCAGATGAAGTTAGACGTTTCATGACGTGAGCTTTTAAAATTCCAGCTTGAGAATTATCTCCAAATATTTGTGGATTGAGAAAATTTTATTTCTTCAAAACGCCATGGAATCAGATGAAGTTAGACGTTTCATGACGTGAGCTTTTAAAATTCCAGCTTGAGAATTATCTCCAAATATTTGTGGATTGAGAAAATTTTATTTCTTCAAAACGCCATGGAATCAGATGAAGTTAGACGTTTCATGACGTGAGCTTTTAAAATTCCAACGAGAATTATCTCCAAATATTTGTGGATTTTATTTCTTCAAAACGAAATCAGATTTTATTTCTTTTTAAAATTCAAAATCTCCAAATATTTGCCATTTTCAAAACGGAATCAGATGAAGTTAGACGTTTCATGACGTGAGCTTTTAAAATTCCAGCTTGAGAATTATCTCCAAATATTTGTGGATTGAGAAAATTTTATTTCTTTTTAAAATTCAAAACGCTTCAAAACGCCATGGAATCAGATGAAGTTAGACGTTTCATGACGTGAGCTTTTAAAATTCCAGCTTGAGAATTATCTCCAAATATTTGTGGATTGAGAAAATTTTATTTCTTCAAAACGCCATGGAATCAGATGAAGTTAGACGTTTCATGACGTGAGCTTTTAAAATTCCAGCTTGAGAATTATCTCCAAATATTTGTGGATTGAGAAAATTTTATTTCTTCAAAACGCCATGGAATCAGATGAAGTTAGACGTTTTTAAAATTCATGACGTGAGCTTTTAAAAATTCAGCTTGAGAATTATCTCCAAATATTTGTGGATTGAGAAAATTTTATTTCTTCAAAACGCCATGGAATCAGATGAATTAGACGTTTCATGACGTGAGCTTTTAAAATTCGTTTTATCTCCAAATATTTGTGGATTGAGAAAATTTTATTTCTTCAAAACGCCATGGAATCAGATGAAGTTAGACGTTTCATGACGTGAGCTTTTAAAATTCCAGCTTGATAAATTTTGTGGATTGAAAAATTTTATTTCTTCAAAACGCCATGGAATCAGATGATTGAGAAAATTCCAGCAGAATTTTATTTTTATTTCTTCAAAACGCCATGGAATCAGATGAAGTTAGACGTTTCATGACGTGAGCTTTTAAAATTCCAGCTTGAGAATTATCTCCAAATATTTGTGGATTGAGAAAATTTTATTTCTTCAAAACGCCATGGAATCAGATGAAGTTAGACGTTTCATGACGTGAGCTTTTAAAATTCCAGCTTGAGAATTATCTCCAAATATTTGATTGAGAAAATTTGTGGATTGAGAAAATTTTATTTCTTCAAAACGCCATGGAATCAGATGAAGTTAGACGTTTCATGACGTGAGCTTTTAAAATTCCATGGAGTTGTGATTTTAAGAACTCAATTTTCGGCCTGAATTGGAATTTGGCCGGAATTGGACCTATAGCCTGAATCAAAGTTAAAGGGAAATTTTGAAATTCCATGGAATGAATCGAGGAATTCAAAGTTATTTCTAAAAAAATTATCATTGCTGTTTTCTAAGCAGGACCAGAGGTTCCTTTAGTTTGGGGCTTTAGGACCGATTAGCCGGCCGCAGTAGCTAGCTTAAAAGTACACACGAGGTGCGGTTTTTAAGCTAGTATTAAATGATTTACTAATATATAATAAAATATCAATCGTTATATATTTCTTGAATGGTAATGCTAATGGTATAATGAACCATTTCCATTTTAAATCATCGCAAGCAGGGTGATAAAGCCACTAAGACATAAGGAAATGAGCACAATAAAAGAATAGGATTCAAGGAGATAGAAGATAAAGATTGATATTCCATTTAAAATTCTTGAAGATCAAAGTTGACTGAAAACTAAGAAGCTGGAAGAGAGATTCATAAGCGAGAGGTTCAAGAAAAGAAACTGTGTAGTAAAATCAACTACCCCGAAAAAGAGTTCGTGTTTTGTGTGCGCTCTGCTGAAGAAAAATTACCATAAAGTAGTTAGCAAAAATCTACTTTAAGGACCAGAATCTATGCTAATGTTCTTACCTCCCCTGAATGGCGTGACCAATCAGAAAGATCTCTCGGTGAACAGAAAGCCGTTGTTTTTATGTTGACAGATGAGATTTTCTGAGCTTGGTGGACGGACACGCGTTTTTGCTGGTGAGAAGCGACGGTTGGATGTGTGACCCCATTTTGTTGTTTCTACGTTGTCTGTTTTGACGGGCTACCGTTTGAACTGTGATTTGGCTACAAGTGTTGCGGTCGAGAGACAGAAGAAATCTATTGAAGACGTTTGTTGCTACTATTAGGTTGGTGCAAAAATAATGACGTAATAATGTCGTTTTTTGACGTTAAAAATACGTCAAAAAACGACATTATTACGTCATTATTTTTGCACCAACCTAATATAAGTTGACACTTTATTTTTATTTTCTTTACATCTGTTAGTATAGAATTTGCGGCTACGTTTAGCAATTTCAACACTAAAATGATGAGACCTACTTGCCAATCTAGTACTGCGCTTAAATCAGTCGTAATATTTAAATATTTTGGTGGTGATTAAACATTCCGCATGCTAATATCAATGATAATATGAAGCGTTTCCTTATAAACAAACATTCGATATTCACTGGCTGAGCAATCTGTAATGTGCTCGATTGAAACATCTTTCAATTAAAAACAAAAATCAACATGTTTCAATTAAAACAATTTTTCAGGAAAATAGGTTTCTCAGATTTGGTCGTTATTACCTCTCTTTCCAGTACTGATGGGAGTTTCCTTCCTTGCCTTTTGTTTCAGGTAGTGTAGAATATCAGCATCTTGATTATGTCAATATTCTCTCTTCGAGTTATTATATGTGCTATCCATTTTAGTCGTTGCGATTGTTGGAAGTCCTCAAGTGGTGTTGTCTCTGTCATTTGATAAATTTCTTTGTGTGTGATTCAGTAGCACCGAAAAACGTTTGAAAAAGTATGGTCCTCGCTAAGACCTACACACTTCACTAATAAAAGAACAGGTTTCCGGAAGACAGAACATAGCTATTGACGTTGCATTTCGAATTTTAAAATTGTAGTTGGCAGGGAAGAAAAAAATCGGAAAGGAGTTCCACGTCTAAGATGCGCGAGAAAAGAAACTATTAGCATAGAACGTTTGCATCTAGCTATGTCAGCAGTAAAACAGTGGGACCTAATTGCCAATCTAGTAATCTGCTTAAATTAATGCGGTCGAGGTATCAAGGAAGAAAGTTTATTAGAACAATTGTCATGAAAATATTTATAGAAAAGACAGATAGATAGATAGATAGATAGATAGATAGATAGATAGATAGATAGATTTTTCTTTTTCTTGAATGCGCAGGACGATAGAAATAATTCACATTGTTTAAATTAAATAAATAAAAACAGGATTTTAATTCAATCATGTTTCTAAAAAATAACATTTCGAGTAATAATAGATAGATAGGACGCTAGCTAGCTAGATAGATAGCTAGATAGATAGATAGATATGAAATAAAAAATACAAAAAGATACTCCGAAAAATAATGACCACAAAAGAATACAGCACACACACACACACACACACACACACACACACACACACACACACACACACACACACATTTCACTTCTAGCAAGGCGATAAACACTAAGAGGCAAAGGGATTCCAGGGAGTGAAAAAGAAGAAGACTCTAGTGAAGAGGAAGGACAATAAAAGAACGGTTTCACGAAGACAAAACATGGAGTTTGATGTTGTATTTAATTTTTTGAAGAATTTAGGTGACTGAGAAGTATAAAATCGGAAAAAGAGTTCTACGGTTGAGTAGTGCAAGAAAAGAATCAAGCTACTGCACCAGTAAAACGATGAGACCTAATGACCAATCTAGTAGTACGCTTAAATTCATGCGGTCGAGGTACCAAGGAAGAAAGTTCATTAGAACAATTGTCATGAAAATATTTATAGGAAAGACAGAGGGAAGATATATCACGGTAGTAGGAAAGTAACTGAAGTCGAGATGCCAGGTGAGGACTGATCAAATTACAGACCCTTCTTTGGATTTTGTCGAGATACTCGAGACGTATAAAAGGAGCTCCAAACCAGACATGACTGCAATATGCAATGCACGGATAAGTTTATAAACTTTTGTTATGGTCCGGTTCATTGTACCACGGTGATAGCCCAAGGTAGAACCAATAAAGAAGAACTCGAAGACGGATATGGAATAACACAGATATATTACAAACAGGAATATATACAGAGAGGTAGAAAAGTGTTAGTACGAACAATCAGGTTTAGTAGTAATTGTCTGAACGTGACGCTGTTTCGGACTGCCTCTGACTCGACTGACTGACTCACTCGCTCTGACTTACTGACGGACTGCTGACAGAACTCACTCAAGACTTCAGACGGAACTCCAGACTTCCTCTTGAGGCGCAGTATTTATTACGTATGGAATAGTCCATTATGTTCTCATGGGTAAGGTCCCATAACAACGTTCAAGATTGTTTCTGGCGAGATAAAATACTGAACCAAATTTCCTAACAACGGACCTAGCAACTGATTCAATATAATCATTGTACTTCATGTCAATGGAAAACGTGAAACCAAAAAGGTGCAACGAATTCTTCTCCTGGGGGTTAGCATCAGCCATGTTGGTGGAAAGCAGTTTCGTATTGGAGGTTTTGAAATTTACAAAGCATTTTTGCCCCAGTTAACAACGGATTAAAGGTTATTATTTTTACTTTATCTTGCATGTCGAAATTACCATTTAATATAGGAGTAAACAGTTCTGTCTTCAGCATAAATAACGAGATGGGAAGTGATGACAAGTCATTGAGGAAGATAAGAAACAATGTAGGTGCGGGGATAGTGCACTGAGGGGAACCCCGCATTAATGCTAAATGATCTAGAAGAGTTGCCATTCAAGACAACCTACGCTATTTGATAAAAAAAAAATTAGGTCGTCAAATATTCGGCCAGAGCTACCATGACCTTTCAGCTTGTGAACAAGTCCAATATGCCAAACCCATAGCTCGAGCCCCGCGGTTTTTATCTAAAGCTTGACAGACAAATAAGGTAATAACCGTTCAGTCAGTTATGTGCCATGTATCTTTCGATATGTGACTGACGAGGCAGATTTTTTTTTCTCGCAATAGGTTGTCATTTCTTTCATCCCAGGCAATAGAACTCGGGCTGTCCTGTTATTTACCCATAGCTGAGGGAGAAAAATGAGGATTCCTATCTTTCGGAAGGGTATTAGCACGTAAGTTAATATAATGGATTCGACTGGACTTCGAACTCGGCTCTCCGATTACTTCAATATTATTACTTCGCTATCCATTACTCTACAGTGCCTAGCATATCGGAAGTATGCCGCGTGAAGTGAGATGCTTAACCAATTTGGCGTTGATTAGAGCCTCGAGTATGTTGTCTAAAAGCAGTAAAAAATTAAAAAATTAGATAATTCGGGTGATTAGGAGAATTTAGTTAGCAAAAAATCAACCATACATTTCTCAATCGAAAATAAACAATCTGCAGCAGCCTGGAAGACCATTAATGGAATCAAAGAATCCAAGAAAACTCAAAGCAACAAGTGAAAAGGAAAAGCTACAAATGTGGAAAAATCACTTTACTTCCAAAATTTTCTTGGCAAACCTCCCAACATAGTTGATACGCCTACACAACAAATATCAGAACAACTCATTATCAAATGTTAGTCCTGAGTATGACTATAATTTATACCCGCCAACAAGACCCCTGATCGGTAAAATTGGAGGTTTTGAGGAACGTGGAACGACCTCTTAATTGCTGTTGCTATCTGACCCAGTGGTAGCACATGTTAGGGTCCCAGCTATGGGCAAATAGTTGACCTCCAAGCAAAACACTATGAACGTATAAAATACATCTTTATAGTAAAGTTACCAGTAGTACCTATTTATAGTAAAATAACAGTTGTAACCTAGGGAAGGTTACTGAATAGAATAGTCATACGAAGGTTGGTAATGAACGATAATACTTAGGACAAGAACAACACATATAAGATTCGCCAGCGGCGTGTAGAAGTAGTAGTCAGCTGCTAGAAGTGAGTCAAGTGAATTCCACAATGAATCTCCAACTGCAGGATATCTACCAACCGCCCCACGCGATCAGATGTAGCACAAGGCTGAATTTAATGTGGAGTATCCCAGCCCGTAGGCTAGGCCAAAAATTCTCCGTAGACCCCATATAAAACGGCGTCGGGAAGCTGTTTCCCAAGACGAGACTCTTCCCTTCGACATAGCCTCGTCTAGGGATCCTCCCTCTCCGGAGGCAGAGAGTTTAACCAACACAGCTGGAGACAAATCTCCGACTGCAGACCAACATACAGTATTTACTACTGCATTTATGTGCATGGAGATATACCCATCATCGTCCGTAGGTATGCTACAACAACAACCAACAACACATTTTATGTGTTGTTGAAGGCCTGCAGTTGAGTTCAAAATATTTAGATTTTCGGCATTAACTAATCCATAGAGCTGTTGATATACCGCTAAGGAAAATCAATCATTATCAAATGTGGAGATTTTGCAAATGCTGAATTGGAAAAATGTTCTTAAAAATTTGAAATCGAACAGAGCGCCTGGCTCTGATGAATTACCACCCGAGGTATGGAAAATTAAACAATTTAATGATATTCTCTTGAAGTTCAAAACAATATAGAAACGTGATCTAAGGGCTGTGTCCGCCCTTTTCTGCGCCCCCCCCCCCACACCACCACCAAAAGAAATCTTGCTGTGGCAAAAAACTACAGACGAATAACCCTTACAGCAATAGCTGCAAAAATGTATAACTCTATGCTGTTTAATCGTATACACCCAGAAATCGAAAAGGTATTGAGAAAAATAAAATAAAAATGGCTTTTGAAGAAGACAACGACCAATTAGTAATCAAATCTTAACCGTTCAAAGAATTCTTGAAGGTGTGATAACTAGAAATCTAAATGCTGTTCTATTATTCGTTGATTTCCTCCAAGAGGAAATCAACGAATATATTCGATTCTTAGAGGTAAAATGGACGAAATACTGATAGCCTATTGTATACTAAATAAAACAGTAAAGGCGATGATGTTGCTCAACAAAAACACATATTCATTGGTACGATCTGCAGATTGTGATACAGATTTCTTTGAAATTGTTTCAGGAGTGCTATAAGGTGACACTTTAGTACCCTATTATCTTCATCTTTGGCTTGGATTACGTATTCGGAACTTCTGTCGATACAATTAAAGACAATGTATTCACATTACGTGCAGGAAGGTGTAATAGAGATTCTACCACAAGAAAACCTTGCCAGCTACCGATTCCGCTGATAATTTAGTGATACTCTCTAAGCCAAGCAGAAAACCTTTGCTATACTCTTAAACATTCAGCCAAAGGTATCGGTCTTCATGTTAACTCAGACGAAGCAGAATACACCAGATTATGAAAATGTAACAATCAAAACAGTATCTGTGAAGAAGAATTGGTAGTAAAATCTCTGAGAAAGCGACGTGGACACACGCAGTGGTAAAACTTAGATTAGAGACATTTGAACGAAGAAGCCACTTGACATGATGAAACTGAAGTCGCTACCCACAAACATATTTGCAGACAAATGCAGGGACAGAGAAAGAGAGAGAGAGAGAGAGAGAGACAAAGACCTCTCACTATTTCAAGATATGATATCTAACAAGCAACAGTCCTGAGAAAAAGGAGAACGATAAAGGCAAAAGAGAAACCTAACCGAGTTTAATAGTGAAAGACGGAAGTACATATAGGAACACTCCGGTGACTCAAGAAACAATACGACTATGATATCTTACCAAACATAGACACCGAGGCCATTCATGTGGACACTAGAATCCTTTCGATAGAGAGGGATTTAGCCAGGAACAGAGAATTCAGTGGTAGAGATTCAAGAATTCCAAGTTAGTTCCGCAAAGAGTTAAGATGTCCGGAGAGTGTTCCAAGAGAAATGATTCCACAATGCAGAAATTGGTATGAATACCACGAATGTTGGAGAAAGAAAGGCTGAAGGTCTTAGGGGGTATTTGTATTAACCATTGCAATCAAAGGATAAAATTTTAAGGTAAAAAAGGTCAAGAATTACAGTCACTGCTGATTGTCTAAGGCAATACAAGCCGGGAGAAAAGTGGCGAAAGCATCATGTAGCTTCGGGATTGCTCACCGGAAGTGCTTGCAGGGACACTTATCCATGTGCGACATGACATAGCAAGAACCCCGATAATGTGCGACTGTTAACCTGAGCAGACTCACAGAGCGGCACAAAATCTTTCGGACTCCTTGCTTATGAATAGTGAAGCATCAACCAGAAAATTACTAACCCGGTAGGGTTATATTCACCAGTCATATTGCCAATAAGTCAGGACTGCTGCTCTTATTAAGGCCTCACAAGAGGAAAGCGGAATACTCATTCTAAGCAGTCTGTTCATATATATCTATCTATCTATCTATCTATCTATCTATCTATCTATCTAAGCCTGTTCAAATTCTCTTTCTCTCACACTCAATCTATCTATCTATCTATCTATCTATCTATCTATCTATCTATCTATCTATCTAAGCCAGTTCAAATTCTCTTTTTCTCACACTCACTCTATCTATCTATCTATCTATCTATCTATCTATCTATCTATCTATCTATCTAAGCCTGTTCAAATTCTCTTTTTCTCACACTCTATCTATCTATCTATCTATCTATCTATCTATCTATCTATCTATCTATCTATCTATCTATCTAAGCCTGTTCAAATTCTCTTTTTCTCACAATCTATCTATCTATCTATCTATCTATCTATCTATCTATCTATCTATCTATCTAAGCGTGTTCAAATTCTCTTTTTCTTACAATCTATCTATCTATCTATCTATCTATCTATCTATCTAAGCCTGTTCAAATTCTCTTTTTCTCACAATCTATCTATCTATCTATCTATCTATCTATCTATCTATCTAAGCGTGTTCAAATTCTCTTTTTCTTACAATCTATCTATCTATCTATCTATCTATCTATCTATCTATCTATCTATCTATCTAAGCCTGTTCAAATTCTCTTTTTCTCACAATCTATCTATCTATCTATCTATCTATCTATCTATCTATCTATCTGTCTAAGCCTGTTCAAATTCTCTTTTTCTCACACTCACTCACTCACTCACTCACTCACTCAATCTATCTATCTATCTATCTATCTATCTATCTATCTATCTATCTATCTATCTATCTAAGCCTGTTCAAATTCTCTTTTTCTTACAATCTATCTATCTATCTATCTATCTATCTATCTATCTATCTATCTATCTATCTATCTATCTATCTAAGCCTGTTCAAATTCTCTTTTTCTCACAATCTATCTATCTATCTATCTATCTATCTATCTAAGCGTGTTCAAATTCTCTTTTTCTTACAATCTATCTATCTATCTATCTATCTATCTATCTATCTATCTATCTATCTATCATTCTATCTATCTAAGCCTGTTCAAATTCTTTTTTCTCACATCTATCTATCTATCTATCTATCTATCTATCTCTATCTATCTATCTATCTAAGCCTGTTCAAATTCTCTTTTTCTCACACACTCACTCACTCTATCTCTATCTATCTATCTATCTATCTATCTATCTATCTATCTATCTATCTATCTATCTAAGCCTGTTCAAATTCTCTTTTTCTCACACTCACTCACTCACTCACTCACTCTATCTATCTATCTATCTATCTATCTATCTATCTATCTATCTATCTATCTATCTATCTATCTTCCTTTCTCTCTCTCTCTCTCTCTTTTCTCTCTCTTTCTCTTTCTCTCTCAATATATATACATATATATATATATATATATATATATATATATATATATATATATATATATATATATTTTTGTTAGACTTTGTATCCAGACTAATACTAAATATAATCATTTTTTTTCTCCCACGTTCATCACTGCATTTGAATCGTCCACCTCATGCACTTATTTGCCCATCTTCATTTTCATTCCATTAATCAGACTTGTATTTTCTCGTATACTTTCTCTCATACTCATACACACTCAAAGCTCCAGACTCTCCCCCCCTCTCTCTCTCTCTCTCCCTTTCTCCATTCTCTCTAACACAAAACCTTACACATCTATCCCTATAATCACACATTTATTTACACTTACAGTCAGACATTTCCTCAGATTCTTTCCTTACATAAAAACAAATTTATATATCACTGGCTGATTGAAAAAATAACAAATTGGTTTGATGCAGAATATTGTGACAGTTTTATCATAGTTATTTTTTTTTTCCAAAGCGCATCTCGTCCACGGGCAAGATGTGAAATTTTTCATTACCAGATTATGTTGCAAGTAATTTATCAAAAAGGTTTCTTTCTCGAAACTAATTATAGTCATTATAGCAGACATATTGCTCGTAGCAAGATTGTATTGTTTGGAACAAAGACAATGTTTTCAAACAGTCGTCTTTTCTTGATATGAAAGTTTTTATTCAAACTCAGACGTTACCTTTGTACGCCTGACCCCACATAATTACATAAAGTGACAATGTCATATATTTCCTCTTATTTTTACTTGAATTTATACATGAATTAATTTCCAGTATGTGCTGTTAGTGAAAAGGGTTTTTTTCAGACAATTGATTGTACAAAATAAAAAAAAATATTTATGTTTTATTTTTATGCTGAATTAAATTTTGCCATAACAGATTCGAGACAAAAATGTGTCCCGCATTTTGAGATTCGATGATTGTTTTAGAAAATAACGCATAGTTTTTATTTTATTTTTTTTAAAAAAAAGCAAGATCTATTTGATAAGCACAAATGGCTGAAATCAGAGCGAAATCTTGTCTGCTCCATCCTCTCCCCCATTCTTTCTCACACACAGTTCCTATCGCTCAAAAATAGCAAAATGATTTAATTCTGCTTTGTTGATTTATGGACTTCTAGTTGGGAATTTATGTATCTTAACCCAGTGGTCAGAAACCTGTCTATAAGATTGGGAAACTCCAAACCCTCTTTCCCGCATTTTCAGTTTGGGGAATTTGGTTATACTAATCTAAACTTCTCGCCATTAATCATCTGAGAGACACCTCTCTGCAATCCTTCATCATGGCAGATGCTAACCTCCAGGAAAACGACGCATTGCTTCTTCTCGGGCTAACGTTCTCAGATAACATGAAGTTGAAACACTATATTAAATCCATTACTAGGTCAGTTGCTAAGAAAGTTGGTTCACTATCGTGCAAGACATTTTTTCTCTCCAGAATCTATCATACATATCTATAAGACTACCATTCGTCCATGCTTAGAATATTACTACCACATAGGGCCCGGTGCTCCTGTATCTAGAGCTCCTTGATAAAATCTAAAGAAGAATCTGCAATATTATCGGTCTTGATCTGACAGCTCAGCTTCAGTCACTTTCCTACCGCCGTAAGGTTCACTTCTCTTTTCTATAAATACTTTCATGGTAATTGTTCGGACGAGCTATTCGCTGTGGTATCTAGACTTTTTAAATTTAACCACATTACTAGACTGGCATCAAGATCTCATCAGTTTACAGTTGAGCTGACTAGATGTAACCCTAAATTCTATGGTAAGAGTTTCTTTTCTGGCACTTCTCGCTTGTGGAACTCACTTCCGGCCCCATGCTTTCCGGCCAATCTTAATCTGCAAAAATTTAAATGCAATGTCAATCGCTATCTACTGTCCTCCTGATTTTTCTCTTCCGACTCATTATTAGTGTTACTTTTCCAAATTCTTCCACGCCCTGTAACTCCTCGTGTCTTAGTGTGGCTTTACTGCATTGCATGGGGTGATAACAATTTTTAAAAAATACTATAGTGAGAGAATTTGAAGCCGTACGAGAATTCCTTATTGACAGCCATTACCTTAACAACATAATATTATGCAGATGACACCATGTAGACACAGAAAGTAAACTACAATAACTCTTCGGAAGGTAGTAAAGGAAAGCGGGAAGAAAGGACTAATCATCAATTGTAGGAAGGTAAAATGAATGGTTGTCAACAAAAGGAAAAACGAACTACGGATGGGAGACACCACAATCAAGTACAAACATTTAAATATGTAAGAAGTGTTTTAGCAAAGGACGGAATATCTGACACCGAATTGGAATAGCGAAAGATACCTTCCAAATGCTCAGCAAAGTAAAGGGTGTTGCATTTAGACGGATTATATATAAGGGTGTTTCATTAAGACGGATCAAAGTCAGCAGTAAATAAATCAGTGTTATTGGTGAAAATATATTTATTTCTCTATTGGATCATGTTATTTAAGTCATGGCGATTATGTGGGAAAGATAATATCGCCCAAACATCCGTCAAATCTGAAAGAAAAAGAAAAAAAGATCATTAGATGCTTAAACTTAATTCACATTAAAATCGGTTCAAGTTATTAGAACACGCTTTATTAGGACATGGGATATCTGAAAGAAAGAAAAGCACGCTTTGAACTGTTATGTAAAATCGATCATCCAATATGGAAGCGAAAAATCTCCTCACAGATGAAGAGACGTGAAGATACAAAAATGTGGTTCTACAGAAGGGTACTGACAATGAGCATAGACGAAGTTTTAGGAGAGATGGAAACAAAATGGTCTCTTATGCATAGAATCAGAGAGCGAGATAGTTGAAATTTCTTGGGCGCTTAATGAGGAAAGAGAGCTTGGAGAATTTGACAGTAACAGGACATACTGAAGACAAGATGGAGAGAGAAAAACGGCGAATAACCTAACGATGTAAATGGTTGGCAGAACAGGGATTAGGAGAGATAGCAACAAAAAAAAATCAAAGGTGGATTGGGATAGCGAAAATATTTCCCAAAGCTAAGCAGAATATTAAGAAACAGTAAAATGTAATTAGGAACAAAGAAAATATCAGGTCATCCCATAAGTTCTGTCCGAATTTTGAATAAAGAAAACAAGTGACCAAATGTTACATTTAATTACAGATTTAATCAACAATGTATTTTCCCTGATTATCTATGAGTTCCTTCCGTCTATTAACAAGCTTACTAATTCCATTACTGTAAAATTCTTTTGGCTTTGATTCGAAGAACTCACAAATGTCAGTTTTAACCTCTTCCTCTGTTGCAAAAGCTGTTTCTTCCAAATGATTCTGTAAGCTACGAAATGGTAGTCTGAAGGAGCAAGATCGGGAGAATAAAGTGGATGAGGAATTTTCTCCCAACCAAGTTCTTCGATCTTTTCTAACGTGATTCTTGCTGTGTGGGGCCGCTTATTGTCCCGATGAAACATCACCTCTATACGATTCACTAGAGCAGGTCTTTTTTCCCTCAAAGCTTGGTTCAAACGCTCTAATTGCTGACAGTATATTTGAGCATTAATTGCTGCATTAGGTGGTAAGAATTCAAAGTGGATTATCCCTTGGCAATCCCGCCAGATTGAAAGAAGAAGCTTTTGCCCATGAAGTTCCCTTCTCGGCTGTGGCCGGGGTCCTTCCCCTTTACCAAGCCACTGTCTACGACGCTTAACATTTCGATAAAAGATCCATTTTTCGTCGCCAGTCACAAGTCAAGAAAGGTGAAACAAGTTGGTGAGAATGGAGAGAAGAGCAGATGTCAACTCGGGATTTGAGGTTGTTTTCAGACAATTCATGAGGCACCCATTTTCCAAGTTTAGGAACTTTTCCAAGTTGTTGAAGATGACGATGAACAGTTGTATGGTTTGAACTGAGAACCACTGCCAATTCCTCAACTGATAAAGCAGGATTTTCTTCAAGGGCTGCTTCAAAAAGATTTTCATCAAACTCAACTGGACGTCCAGTTCGATCTTCATCTTCAAGGGTGAAATCTCCACCTCTGAGTTTTGCAAACCATCTTCTGTAAGTTCTTTCATTCACACATTCCTCTCCATAAACTGAGTGAATGTTTCTAGCTGCTTCGGTTGCTGAACGTCATAAAAAATAAAAACTCCCAATGACAACACGTCCCGCCAAAAATCAAACGGAAAACACGGATGTGTCAGGTGCAATAAAAAGAAGAAAAAAAAACTACGTGCGCACCAAGAGAAGAAGCGGGAAATTGATTCGATGTAGCAGCTCGAGATGTAAGGGTTTGGGATTCATAAGAGTTCGACCGGAGAAGCAACTCCAGAAGAAGAAGAAGAAGAAAGGATGAATTCAACAAGTTAATTTCTATCAGCCAAAAAAAAAAAAACAATGACCCCGTATGAACTCTCAAATCACAAAAGAACTAAGACACCGACTTTAGCCAATGTAACCAAATGGAGTCAAATTGATACTATAGACAGTAAATTTCGTCTTTACTTATGTATGAGTTCAACCTTCATCTCTATATACCATAAGTATTTATTTGTTTTTATACAACTAACCTGAAGATCATTTGTCTTCTTTTTACTTTCTGTTTATACTTACCTAAAGTTATTCATCAACTTTTCATCTTCTACTCTCGTTCAGCTTTTAGCAATTGATAGTTTAGGTGTTAGTTATGTCAAAATGACAATATAAATTATTTTATTGTATGTTAAATTATGACTTCATTATCTGCGACCATTTTAGATTTAAATCCTGATTTATATTTTCATTCACAAAATCTTTTATATTTGTGTTTGTTTAGTTATGTACTATTTAGTAATTTGTAATCTCCTGAAACGACGAAGCATACAAAGGAATACAATAGGGAACAAGTAATAAGGAGTGCTAGAGAAAAACTATGAATAACAACAAAAATTGCAATATAAGCTCTGGTAAAAAAAATGCAATAATAATAGCAGAAAAAATTGCAATATGAGCACTGGTAAAAAAAAAAGCTTGCTGTGACATTAGGTTTAATTCATACACAGATGTCCTCAAGGACATTGGTCGAGTGGATAAAGACGTTGGTTAGTTCCAGTGACTAGACCCAAAGGGTTGTGAGTTTTATAGCAGGCCACAGCAGTGTTGAAGCAAAAACTTGTTGAGTTAAAGGGAAATAACTGAGACATCCGAAAGAGGCATGGCACGTGGAACTAGAACAATCACCGGCCTAAACGTTGTGAATATAGCAATGAAGATGCGGATAACAGTCTAAGTAATGTAAATAGTGCAAGTAATCATAATACCTCATCTCAGAGATATAGACAGATATTCGTAATTTTTCTAGATTTATATATTTAATTGTTTTTAGCCTCTAAAACACGCAATAATAATGTTTATATACATGCATTTTATATGTTCCAAAGGTTATTATAGCCGGAGGTGTTAGTGGGGACAAGTTCTCACTGTCTATAAAATGCTTATGTGGCATGCATCTTAAATAGCCTCTGACAACTAAGTCCAGCTCCCAGCAATGGGCAAAGGCGGAAAACTGGCGCCTCATAACCAGCTCTTTCGGATAGATAGAGCTCAGCAACCCAGGTAGGCAGTCCATCTAGAGGAAAGAAAAGGCTGATTTTAAACCCCCGTTGCCTTGCAGTTATATCCAAAACATGTAAAAGGCTACAGGAACCCAGAGTGGAACCCCGAAGGCGGTTGCCTGTCAACACTGACAATTTTTCCGGCAATTCCTGCAGCCAAGCCGTCTCCAAATGTAATGCCCTATATTCCTTTGTACGGCCGAGAGGTGTGGATATGTAGCCTGGGCAGGACACGGTTTCCATCATCCAAGCCTGCACCTTGGAGAAGATAACTGCAGTCTTTTGGTGGTGAAACACCAAAGGACTGAATTTTAATAAAACAGGGCACTACCTTTTATTTCGCGAGATAAACGGATGCCTACAAGAAAACACTGTGTAACGATATATACGGCTTGTGACGTCCGTCTTCTCCACGGAGTACATAGCAAATGGCATGGGCAGGCATGTCTTGCTTCCAAGCGTGATAAATATCAACTGGCGCTTGACTCGATATAAAAGTCACTGACTGACCGTCGTGACTTCGTCTCTATCAAAGCATCCCGACAATGTCTATCAGCCACTCAGACTGAACTGATCTTCGTAGTAAGGAGATATTTGTTACTCGATGGCAATAAGTAAACATGCTTCGCGTCATCGTAACAATGGAATATCTCATTATTTTTTTTTCTTTATTTCGTATTCGCTTTGTTTGGAGATACTTTTATTTTAAAAGGTAGAATCCTTTCTTAAATGCGATATTAGATTTATATTTATAGATAAAAATGCTTGGTTGTTTATGCATAAAATATCAAGACAGCTGTAAAATAATGTGATTTTAACTATTTAAAAGAGGAATTTTTCTTATATGCAACAATAGAGTTAATTTTACAGTTATTTTCTTCTTTATGTGCCGTGTCTCTTCAGGACGTAGCGATCATGGCTCTCCACACTTTCCAAAAACCTTTTCAGCCATACATTTACTCAAACCTATGAAGTATGTTTTCCTCTGTCCCTCTTGCCTTCAATCAGTCCCGTGAGTATCAGATTTTCCAAGCCCTCTTTCCTCAAAATGTGCCTGATGGATTTCAACTGCCTCTGCCTGATGTTAAGTATAAGTTTCCCTTTTCTTTCCATTTTCTCTAAAACTTCGTCTTTGCTCCAATATTCGGCCCATGGTATCTTCAGCATCCTTCTGTAGAACCACCAATGCAATTGCAAAATGACTTAAATGTAGCTATCATTTTTTATGGTATGCCGTATTAGTTAAGTTTTTTTAAAATATATATCTTAACGTTTTATGTTTTAAAAAACGGAATATTTTTTCTTACGTCTGACAACAGAGTTAAATGTATCGATATAAATCTTAAATGACTTACACAGAAAATATAAACAACGCAATTCCAAAATTAAATATGGCTGTCGATTTGTTGACGAGGCAGGTCGTCTTAGCTGTGCTTGGATATATTTTTTACTTTTAATGATTTAAAAAGCAAACTTCTTTTTTTATGCAACAATTGAGATAATTGTAGAGATAAAAATAAAAATGTACAAAATTACTCATTTAAAAAAAAAATAACCAATGCAATTATAAAGTTACTTAAATATAGCCACCATTTTTCATAATATATGCCGTGATATTTTTGTTTTGGCATTTTTAATTTTTACGTTTTAAAAATACAAGATTCTTTCTTACGTCCAACGATAGACTTAACTGCATAGAAAAATTGTCCGATGAATACACAGAGAGAAAATATGAGCAAATGATGCAATTAAAGAAACGCCTAAGTTGGATCATGTTAGTTGTTGTTTTATTTGTATCTCTTTTGAAGCATTTAAATGCTAGCGTTTTTTGTTTTGTTTTGGGGATTTTTTTCTTTAATCATTTCACCTCGCGTAAGGGAATAAAAGCCACTAAGACACAAGAGCGTGAAAGAATTATAAAACAGAAACATTATTAAGGAGCTAGAACAATAGAAGAATAATCAGGAAAACAGTGGATACCGTATTTGACGGCATATAAGACGCACGGGTGTATAAGACGCGCCACAATTTCAGCAGGGAAAATCAAAAAAAATTAGCAATTAGTAAAATTAGAAACATTATTAGTAAATGGTACAGGCTAGACTATATTTATGGGGTATTATTTTCGCTAAACAAGTCATGATTACAAATAAACGAAAAATAATAAGAAAAAAGAACACGAGCCTATAAAAACATTATATCCAAAGATAAGAAAACAAAATAAAAATCGAGCAATTATTACAATTGAGCAAAACAGTAGAGTTACCATTAAAATTGTATTTATCTTCAAATCCATAAAATTCATCGTCCTCGTTATCAAAACTCTGATACTCATTTTCAGTACTACTATTATAGTCGTTAAATAATGCGTCATCTTCCGTTCCATTAAGAGTATTGCTACTGCCACACTTTTTAAAAGATTTCACAACAATTTCTGGTTTAATATTATTATTATCCCAAGCTTGCTTCACCTATTCGCAGACTTGTGCAATGCTGGGTCTTTTTATTCTTCCTGTAACTGTAAGGTCGTGATCAGGCATTGCCATCCACGCGTTTCATTGCTCCTTCATGTTCGTCTAAGCTAATAGGAGTTGCCAGGTAGCTAATTTCGGCCGACTATCGCGAATTTGAAACCTACATATGTCATATAAGACGCAGGAGAATTTTAAAAGATATTTTAAGTAAAAAGAAAAGAACACTTTATAGGCCGTCAAATACAATAACAATTGATATCTGTCTATATTTCTGAGATGAGATATTTGTAATTATTTACATTTTACGGACTGTTCTCCTCTTCTTTACTGTGATATTCACGAGGACCAAGGGTACCTCAGTGAACGAAATAAAAGGTTGAGTTCGAAACTCCAATCAACTGAAGAGGGCCGAAGCGTGCAACGGCCGAAACATCGTGAATATGACAATAAAGATGAGAACAACAATCCGAACAGTGTAAATAATGTAAATAATAACAACCGACATTATATTTAAATTTTTTAAAGATCAAAGTTGGCTGGAAAGCATGGAGCCGGAAAAGAGTTCAACAAGTGAGAAGTGCCAGAAAAGAAACCGCTAACATAGAACTTGCGGCTACATCTAGCCAGCTCAACTGTAAATGAACGAGATCTCAACGCCAGTTTAGTACTGCGCTTAAATTCATACAGTCTAGGTACCATAGCGATGAGTTCATCTGAACAATTACCATGAAAGTATTTATAGAAAAGGCACGGGGAAGCAATCTTGACGTTATTCAATAACGCATTGAGGTTGATAAGCCGTAAAACAAAATCAACCAATCAGACTTTCTACAAACCCCCTTTACAAAAATACGCCAATGAAGCTTGATCTCTTACAAACTGAATACAAATTCTTTTCATACGAACATCTCCTAAAAAACTTGACGCTATTAAATAACCTATTGATGCTGATATGCCGTGAAACAAAATAAGCCTCACCAAACTAAACCTAGAGCTGTAAGTAAAGTCCGTTCAGTATAGTTGTAATATAAGCCACAGTTTAGCTTTGTGGGTATTAAAGAAACGCAAATATAACTAAGCAAGTCTCTGCATCAGGGAGTAACTAGCTAACCTATCAGACGGAACACAGAGCTGGAAGAGATTTCCACAGGCGAGAAGTGTGAGACATAGAACTTGTGGTTACATTTAGCCAACTCAATTGTAAATTGATAAGATCTTGATGCCAGTCTAGTATCTGTGCTTAAATTCATAAAGTTTAGGTACCATACCTAAGAACTCCGAACAATTACCATGAAAGTATTTATAGGAAAGACACAGGGAGGCAACCATACATTGGTGAGAAACAGACTGAAACCAAGATGCCAGATCAGGACCGATAATATTGCTGATTCTTCTTTGGATTTTATCAAAGAGTACAAGGTAAATAACAGGTGCACTGGACCATATGTGGCAGAAATATTCTAAGCATGGTTGAATGGTTATATTATTTATAAAGTTTTCCTCATGATTATTATTATTTGAACAAAACACACAAGGGGTTACTGGGTGCGGAAGAATTAGGAACAGGAACATTAATAATGAGTGGGGAGAGAAAAGAGCAATCAGGAGGACAGTAGATAGTGATTGACATTGCGTTTAAATTTTTGTAGATTAAAGTTGGTTAGAAAGCAAGGAGCCAGAAGGGAGTTCCACAAGTGAGAAGTGCCAGATAAGAAATTGTAACATAGAATTTACAGCTACATCTAGACAGCTCAACTGTCAATTGATGAGAACTCGACACCAGTCTAGTACTGTGCTTAAATTCAAAATGTCTAGGTACCATAGTAAAGAGCTCATCCGATTAATTACCATGAAAGTATTTATGGAAAGGGTACAAAGAAGCTATGTTACGGCGGTGGGAATGCATCTAGTTTCTTGATCTGAAGACACTTGTGGTGACTAACATATCGACACAAACGACTCGGTCTATTACGGAACAACGACTGTTGTCGCCAAATACTATATCAAGTCACATACTTGATTATATATGTCACAAACTATGTAACATTAATTCAGCATTTCTCTCTAAGGTTGCCATAAATTCCACTGACTCATTTTTTTACCGTAAAGCAAGTGCAACTTTGCTAATAGAAAAGCTGCACTTACAGCAAATGCTGCTTTTCTTTAAACAAATCTCTAACTCCCTTTGAATGTTTGAAGAACTTCTTTCTTCTAAAAACAGATATCCTATGACAGCTCCTTGCTTTTTCTGCGCGCCCAGATGAGTAGCCATTTTGAACGAAAATTCTTTCTCTCTTTCTTTTTATGTGACATGTCCTTTCAGGACGTAGGCGATCATGGCTCTCCACCTCCCTCTATCCCTTGCAGCTCTCAACAAGTTCCTTCCCTCTGCTTCTTCCCCCAGATCATGTTCTGTCATCCACTTGCTTAAGCCCGCCAAGTATATCACGCGTTGTTTTCCCTTGTCTCTCTTTCCCTCTATTCTACCCGTGAGTATCAGATTCTCCAGGCCCCCCTTTCTCATAATGTGTCCCAGAAACTTCAGCTGCCTTTTCCTGATATTAAATATATGCCTCCTCGTTTGCAACCTCTCTAAGATCTCATCATTGCTCACACGCTCGGTCCATGATATCCTTAGCATCCTTCTTTTCTTCATCTTTGAGGAAATAATGTACCTCAATAACCCCCGCCCTCAGGCTTGGGTTTCTAAGCTTTCTGAGCTTAAAAATGAAACTTGACAAATTATTACTTTTGAAAAAGGGCGCAAATCAAGCGAATCGAACTCCAATAAACATAATTTCTGTTTGAAATATACTAGTGGAAAATAGTAAATATAATCCTTTAGATTTCAATTAAAGCTAAAATGAAAGCTTTAAGAAAGTGTTTTTTTAATTTTTAAAATTCATTTTAAACCTTAGGTATCGCGAACTTTTTGTGAATTAGTAGAGGTACCCACTTTTGAATAATTCTCTTACATCGTTCGTGATCTTGATTCTGAATGAGTGTCCAGATATCTTTCTTTGTACTAAATTAAGTTAAATTTAGTATACATGGAGTTACTTGCAAAGATATCAGAGGAATACGCACGTTGAAAATATGAGCAAATGCAATTTAAAGAAACGCCTAAGTTGGATCACGTTAGCTGCTGTTTTGTTTTGTAATCTCTTTCGGAACACTCAAATGCTAGTGTTACGGTTGAACATGTATTTGTAGGTGATAAGAACTCTGTCAAGTTGAAAGAAACACTTAAAGTTGCCGATTTGCTGAGTGAAAGGTGTTAGAAGACGGCAATAAGTAGCCTAACCGATTTTATTTGAGGTGTTAAACTCGAAGAGTTGGTTGCATTGTTATGATGTAAAAAGCGGAAACAAAGAAAGATCTTGGATGGCGTGTGAATAACCAAAGTCAATGGCGGATATTTTGCGATCTGAGTTAAGCGCCTCACGTCCTGTTACTTGACGATCTGCTTTGTATGAATAGTGTCATAGGTGTGGGCTACAGAAGTTGCTCATTAGTTGAGTTGTATGGAAAAAATATTCCCTCTCGGATTTAGCAACGACGTATATATTTAATTCGCGCGTATATACAACAGGGGACCTTATTTCAGTTTAAATTCAGAGGCTTCGTTTTAATCATAGTATCTATCTATCTATCTATCTATCTATCTATCTATCTATCTATCTATCTATCTATCTACCGCATTCTGTTCCTATCTATCTATCTATCTATCTATCTATCTATCTATCTATCTCATTCTGTTCCTATCTATCTATCTATCTATCTATCTATCTATCTATCTATGTGTGTATGTGTGTATGTGTGTGAGTGAGACGTATATCAATCTAACATGTTTCACTTTTATTTAAAAGCTTCGTCGGAGAATGAGAAAAAGCAAACAATCTCTGATGAAGACTTAATAAAAGTGAAACATGTTAGATTGATATACGTTTCCTCTTTGATATTATATTTTATCATTCTGTTGGATTCCGATCCATA
>CAHIKZ030000446.1:1870000-1890000 GCA_903632075.3 Acanthosepion pharaonis | reverse complement strand
AAAATCCACATTGACCACATCAGAATACGAAATTTGGAAAATTTGATACCCACTTCATCGTCTCTTTTCCCGACTGTTGGATTTAATCTATTCGCGATACAAACCAGCGGATCATTTTACGACTTGTATCATATCCCACTCCATGTATACTCTATGCAACATTTCAAAAGAAATGTCTCTTAAAAGTACCATTCGTGTGGAAGTGTGAGTCACAAGTAATTCCATTAACTATTCATGTAGAGAAAACTAGAAAATAAAAGTAAATAATAGTAAAAAAAAAATGCATTAAGTATGTCTAAGGGTATGCAAAGAGTAAAACTTAGTCTCACCAAAACTGTTACCTTGTCTCAAAAATATCGGGCTGCACTAAGTAGCCATCTTACGAGACTTGAACACAAGCAACCTCATTTTGTTCATTGTGTTAGCTCAAACAGCAGCAGCAATGATGAAAATGTTCATTTGAATGACGTGTTGATGTCTTGACTGCTTAGCGATACAAACTAATTTGCCACTTTTATAAAGACCTGGTCGAAAGCTTTTGCTTGTAACAATCAACGTGACATTACTTAAAAACAGCTTCTCAAAGCTGCCAACCATAGTCATTGATTCTAGATTTTCTCTTTTTCAGCAACTTTTGTTGGATGATTTGTTTGCCGTATTTACCTATTACTGATTTAATTTGTACGCTTTTTTTTGGGGGGTGGGGATCATGATTCCAATCACTACATTTAAAAGACGTTAATTGTGTTTGTTAATGTTGTGAAATGCAACTAACTCGTTTCCAGAATTAAAACTCAGCCGTTAGATTGAGAAGGGGGTCGAAATTTGATTATGAAAGAGTCAGTGAACAATTCATTTTGAACAAATATTCATTTCCTATTCCAGTTATTCTTCGTTGGTATTCCATTTTATTTCTCTCTCTCTAAATCTAATCAATCGTCTTACTAATTTTAGTTTTCGTAACAATCAACAAAAGCTCTTTTTTAAGCAATCTTGCCGTTGCTTCTGTCAACTGGAGAATAGGAACGGCGAATAAAGATAGAAAGAACGAAGAAAAGGTGTCAGGTCGTTATCGGGCTGATTTTGGTGTCAGTATGTGGCTTTGCTTTAAGCAGTAGGTGCAAATCTTTAAAAATAAATGCAAGTAAAGATAAACGGCGTGAATGTTGCAAAAGTAGATGCAATTAATTTGGTGCTTTTATACCAGAAAAAAAGCTTATGGCCATATCAATTTAAAATGCCGGTACTCATATGATCACCGATGTTAAGCAACAATGACGATGATCAGTATCTAGATGGATGACTGCTTGGGAATATAAAGTGCTATAAGCTTTGATGTGCAGGTGGTATAATGGATAATGACTTGGAATTGGAAATCGGAGAGCAGAGTTCTAATTCCTGTTGAATTTGTTATATTCACTTACACGCAAATACCCATGGCAAAGGTATGAATCCACCTCTTCCCCCCAGCTACGGGTTAATTAGTAAGATTTGAATAATAAAATTATTATCTTCTAAAAATTCTTATAATGTAAAAAAATCTTTTCTGGCTTTAAATAGCCTGCAAAGGGTTGATAAGTCATTAAAAACAAATCAATTAGTTTTATATCAAAAATGAAAAATAATAATAAAAATAATTTTCAAAAGTATGGAAACAAATAAAGAACAATAAATCTAAAGTAGAATTAGCTGAGCACGGTTTTTTTATTTCACTTTGTTCGATTCCTCCCAAAAACTATGACAATATTTTCCTAATAACTTATTAACAGTTCTGGAGCAGATATAAATTACTCCTCTGGCTCAAATGTTAAGAGTCCACAAACACAATGATAAATAATAGGTATTTTCCTTACAACGGGAATTCACAAAGGTTTTCGCAAAATCAGGCTTTATCTTTTGACTACTACACCCTTGTGCAAATTTGAAACAAAATGAATAATTCCATTATTATTTACTTTTTCGTATTTTTTTTCAGTGAAAAATGATCAAGTGCACATGTTAGTACTTCATATGTCCATTCCACGATGTCGTTCCTTGCAGATTGACCATAGATTCTCGATTGGATTTAGATCAGGAGAGTTTCCGAGCCAGTCTATAGTACTTTAATTTGCTCACTGGTAAGGCCTGCCAAGTGTATTCATGCAGCATTACAATTTTCGTACGCTTCCTTGGAGTAACGTCCGTCACAGACAATGGCCGTAGGACAACTAATCGACAGTCGAGACAATAGTGTCTGGGCGTGATGCAATCACGGATGACGCAATATTTTTCAAGGCCAAACAAATTTCATCATAAACCTCGAAAATAGATTCATATTACTGCATACCACTGGAAATGACCTAATCTAAAATCGATTACACCCTGTCACTCCAATGTGTCTAAAACTAACCATATGGTGAAAGAAAGGAAACTAAAGCGTTTGTTTCAATTAATTTCCACAAGGGTGTACTTTTATATGTAAACAGAAGCGATGGGTATTGTGGTTTAGGTGAAGATACGGTAAGAATCAGGTTAACAGTGATGTCTGATTCCAGCAAAAACACGTGGTGAAAAAAATTCTGTGATTGAGGCCGGCTGATTAAAGCATTTTCGCTTCCTTTTTTTTTTTCTATATTGAGAAGTAGGTTTTATTTATTTTATGTTTATTTATCTTATAACTGTCACAGTTCCGTCACTATGAGTCGAGCAAATAGAGAACCTTGAAAAAATGAAGTCTGACAAGTGTCAAAGATACATCTAAATTAAATTAGCAAATAAAAAACTCCCAAAAATAATTGCAGTTCTGTGCTTTGAATTAATCAAAGGAAATCCGTGTGTTATTTGAAACTAAAATTTATTTCTATCTGAAATTATTTTATATAAAAATTCTATTTAAAGATTTACTGTAGTCTGTTAAAACATATTAACTAGTTTGGTAACCTGAGGGTAAGATCATCAAAATTTAATCTGAATTGTTTGTCCATCTAAAATATTATATCTGTTAGAAAATATCTTTAGAGAAAGAATTGTAAAAAGGCCTTCAAAGGACCGCATTTTTCACCGTATTTTCCTGTTATCCATGGGTTGTTGCTTGACAGAAATGGAAATTCACGCTTGCAACACAGATGCCCATTTTAATTTCACTTATACTGTCTCCATTTTCGCTTGTATATTTCAATTCAATGACAGACCTGAAAATATTTCTACAAAATTTTTTCAAAACAGCTTTAAATTTATTTGGCAAAATTGGAATTTCATACCAGCAAAAAAATAGGAATGTAAAAAGGACCTTTTTTTCCCTTGACACCGCTATTATTTTAACTACCTTCACTCCTCGGCAATGTTTATTGTTTTAAAAAACAATCATTAGAATTGTAATAAAGCCTGAACATGTGATGAAAGGGAATTAATTTTATTTTCTTGAGAATTTACAACAAAAATATTAATCATTATTTATTTATTAGATTGTTCATTTACAAGAATAATTTTATATTTACAACATTTTAAAAACTAATACAATTAAAACGAATGCAATGCAATATTTATCATTTACCAATTTATAAAGAAATAAATATGAAAACAATTTTTTATTCATAAATTTATAAACATTTACTAAATTATTAAAATATGTGAACCAACTATAAGAAAATCCTTATTATTTACCATTTTATAAAGTTTGAATCAATTGGAAGTTAGCCGATTTTTTTGCCAACCATTCCAATAAACAATCTAATAAATATTTTTTCACATCATCTACCCACGCCTTACACGCTTACAGTGGAAAGATAAGAAAAAGGGAAATTTAAAATAAAACAAGAAGTATTGCTAAATACGTTACTTAATACTGTATACATTCTACCAGTTCTACTACTTTATTTAAGCAACTTCAGTACTAATTCTTGCTAAAAATTAAGTAACCTGCATGTTGGTCAAAATCCTAAGTTGGATTTTTTGTAAATCATATTATTATTTGAATCTGAGCAGTGGGTTCAATCCTCACTGGGTTCAAAAATGCAAAATTCGACATTAACACTTTCACTACTGAACTGTCATAACATTGCTGCATACTTGTGTTGACCAGTTTAGGGAAGATAGGAAATTATAAGTTACTGGCAATAAATGGTAATGCCGATACGAATTTCCCCTTAGCATTGTCATTTTGGTTCCGATCAGATGCCCTGCAGTAGAGTCTAAATGCGTTAAAGATGAAATATCAATCAGAAATGATGATAAGATAAAGAACAAATAGGAAACATTTATAAATCTAGCATGTTTTACTTTTATTAAAACTTCGTCAGAGATTGAGAGAAAGCAGACAAAAAGACAGAACTTTGGCATTTTCAATTTTGTTTGGATCGATTCTCATTGGTCAGTCATGTATCACATGCATTAAAACTGAAGACAATTCTATATGCAAGTAAGTATGTCTAAGCAGGCATCAAATAGTAATGAGTATTCGTAATTCGTAATTCTGTATGTGTGTCTGACTAGTAGGAGGAGTTCTAATGTTTTCATTTTTGTGTGGTCAGTTGGTGTAGTGGATTGGTATTCTATTAATCTGGGTCTGTTTTTATATACATACATTTTGTATTAAGTTAGATATACGTTAGATTCCTTAAGAATTAATTCACAGAAGGATGGTGAAGTAATGTTTAAGACATACTTTGTAATTTATAATAATGTTATTATTAAGCTTTCAAAGTATTTCCTCTTTAAAGAATTATGTTAATTTTTAATTAGAATGGTGTTAGTAAAATCAAAATTATAGCCAGCATCGTTCGTGTGTAATATGACATAAATTAGAACGTTTGCCCAGACGTAAATATCTCTTGTGTTCGGAGATACAGGTTTTTAGATCACTTGATGCACTCCCTTCATACAAAAAAGGTATCCCCAGCACAAAAGATAATAAAGATATGCCAGAAAATAGAGGGTATCGTACACTCCCTATATATATATATATATATATATATATATATATATAATATATTATAAACCATTTATATATAAAACCATTTATTTTACATTCAACATCATCACTTGATAAGACACTGAGAGTGTTGAAACAAAATGGCTATTTTTGTAGTGATTTTATAACATATTTATGTTATAATTTTTTTTTAAATAAATAATTATATATATATATATATATATATATATATATATATATATATATATATATATATAATTTGGAAGTAGCACTAAGCGATACTTACTTTATAATACAAACATTAAGGATCGATATTTCATGGTGTCTAAAAACGTTTATATATGACAATAGCAGGCAATATAAGTTTCTGAATGATGACCCCATCAGCGATAGTGTTAACCTTCGTCTGAAGTCGTATATATACACTTTTGACATACAAATGGTATGTTTAAAAAATAAAGTTGCTTATAGATGGATTTGTCAGTTTGTGGATTACCAAAGCTTGTCTACCAATGGGTCTTTTCCTAATGCTCGATAGGTGGTGCTGTATAAAACAGTATAAAAGGAAAAGACAAAGGCTCCCTTTCTCACTTTAATTGCAGCGTGTCGTAGTATCAAAACACGTTTCTTTTCCTCTCTGGGTAGACTTCTTAGACCCCAGGTGAACGACGTATCGTATACAGCACACTAAAATATCTTCCGTTGGAAAAAAAAAGAAACTATTACATTAATTTCTCTCTGTGTCAAACACAAGAAAATATCCCAGATTAACAAATGAGACAATGCAGCTACAAGCTCTTGTTCTAGACGCCTGCTCAGGTACATTTGCATTTATTCTGCACCCAGAGAGTTGTGCTTTATACTCCAACAATGTTGAATGGAGCTCCTGGGATAGAAGACACAAACTGTCAGGAATAACATCTGGAACAAGGCCAGTATGCTCAAAACTTCGGACACGATGACTTCTTAATTCGTGCTAGCACAACTCCTTGCGAACAGCTTCGAATACCCAATTTCACTCAAAAGGTTTGGGTCACCTGTGATATGTCACTTCCCAGCACCGGGGTCCTCTTCCCGGCCTGAATATCATTCTAAGCATTCGGCTACGCGCCCACTATTTGTGCACATATATAGGTTTGTGTGTTTGTGTGTGTTGAATTCCATCATTTTGAAATTGTTAAACTTTTTAAACGAACGCCGTTCCAAGTTTTGAATTGGAATTTCGGTTTCTTCTTTGTAGAAGCTTAATTGTTAGCTTCAGTTTTAAAGAAAAATTATCAGCAAAAAAACAGAAACCAAATCAGATGTTTGTCTCGAGAGGCAGACCTTCGAGGCACAGAGATAATTTTATTTTTGATAAAAGGAGGAATGGCTGAAGGCGCTTTTAGAAACTGATTGCTAATGGCCATCATGATACTGGCAAAGACTTACAATGAGATTTGGAAACTTTGAACAAAAAAAAATTATGAAAAGATATTTTTCCCGTAAATAATCCAAATTATCACAGAATTTTTTTTTTTTTTTTTTCTTCTTGTTTTTATCCTATCTTATTTTTATATTTGAAAGTAAAAATACTATTTAAAATCAAAACAAAGACAATATAGATAAAAACTTGACTGAACAGAGTTCACAAATATGGCTGAACATGTAAATTTAAAGAAAGTGAAATTAGAAAGGACTCTTACACTTAGAATCTGATAGAGACTAGTGAAATTTCTAAAGTGCATTTCTAGGGAAAACTTACACACACACACACACACACACACACACACACACATATATATATATATATATATATATATATTTTAAATAAAACAGACAACTCGTAAGTGAGTTTGCTACAGAGGTACACTGGAGAAAGGGAAGTCAATTCCACAATAACTGGTATAGCCTTAATATTTCTAAATAAATTCCTGCTGAAGAGTGGTCGATCACAACTAAAGGTTTAATTCATTCTCGGTTTCATGCGTTTTCTTGACAGTATAATAGGTTTAGCTGGGCACCATATGTAAGAAAAGAGCACCATGACGTAATTCAATCTGTCCGAAACTTGGAAACGGGATGCTGTATTGCTTGGCATTCGCAATGGGAGTTCAAATACGAACATTTCAGAGTGTTTGGGTGTCAATCTGAGGATAGTACAGAGGATTCGGAAGGAGTTGGATGAGTCTAATCGTGATGACGAAGGTGTTTGGAGAAATCACTAGTGAGGGTGATGTTATACCTCCATTAATCTTCCCGCTGGGCCTCAGATTCAACACGGAAGCCTACATCGAATGCCTTGAGTTGGTAGTGCTACCCTGAGTAAAGATAATGGCTGCTAGTAGACAATATGTCTGGTAACAGGACTCTGCACCATGCTACACAAGCAGGAGTACCCAGTCATGGCTGTCAGATAATTTTTGCGACCACATCACTCGCTACATCTGGCCACATCTCCCCAGACTGCAACCCCCTTGATTATTATGTTTGGGGTACAGTTGAGCGATAGACCAACAAAACTTCTTGTAATACCAAAGATGAACTGAAGGCAAGGATTATGGCAGCATTCACCAACTTAAACAAGGAAACCGCCCAGAAGAGATGCAGGAGATTCCGAAGGCCGTGGTTGAAGTCAATGGCGATTTATTGAATACATTTTCGTATTTCAAGATATTCTTGTGTAATTTTGGTAAATATATTTGTTAAAATGTGATGTCAGTGGTATTTTCATTTTTGTGTAATTTAGACGACAGTTTATCCATTGCACCTTATATATATATATATATATATATAGGATTAATGTGAATAAAATTTGTCACTTAGCTGATTAATGTTACCTTCAGCATTCCGACTCCAGAGTTTCGTAGACGAATCTGTTCGTCCACACTCCAGGGGCTATTAGCAAATTACTGCTTACATTTTTTCAATTTTTTCTTTTCATATACATTTAGCACTGGTGTAAATTTTCTTCCGTATTCTCTGTGTTTGTGTATGCGCTTGTCCGCGCGATCGCGTTCGCCTGTCTGCACGGATGTGCGTCGTGATTATGTTGCCTTTTTCTTCGTTTTTTATCTGTGGTAGTCTGGTTTTGATCCGGCTCTAAACATGTGATCGATTTTTAGTTATTTATTTTTATTCATGAGCATTTTATTTTTTGCTAGGGAAGTTTTATTTCGTTTATTTGGGTTTTATATAAATAATTGGTATTAATGCTTAGGTAATAAATATTATATATATATATATATATATATATATATATATATATATATATATATATATATATAATTCAATTATAATATGCAAGGATAGATAAAATTTACGCGGCATTTAAAACAAATATCAAATTAGTAGTATGCAAATTTCAGCTTTTAAGCATATATAGGTATTAAATTATTAGGAAACCTAAACTCCTCAAGTAAATACATTTTAGAATAGAGTCGAGCATTTTTCTGTTAAATATTCGCGCGTATACATGTGTCTACTACTACTTTCGTGTGCAAGGTATAAATAAAAGGACAACGTATCAAGTAGTCGGTCCAAAAATTCACATTCGGAGTAAGATTATCTGTCGAATTAGTAAGAGGAGTCATTAAGAAGCTTTCCTGAGTCTAGTCTATTATATTTAATCATTTCACTCCAAGCAAAGCAATAAAGCCACTAAGACGCAAGAGACTACTGAATGTGAGGGAATATGAGAAGGAAACACTATTAAGGAGAGAGAACAATAAAAGAATAAGAATTAAGAAGACATGATAACGACTGACATTGCATTTAAATTTTTGAAGAAAACAAGAAGCCAGATGAGACTTTACCACTAATCTAGTAATGCGCTTAAATTCGTTAAGTCTAGGTACCATAGAGGAAAGTAATATTTATTGTGTAAAGTCACAAAAAATGTGGCGTAAGACCAAAAGCGGTGTTAGGAAAAAGCTGATCTTCTGTCATATAATTAAATTTAGCTAGTCATAATTATTGACCCAAACACACCAAGAGTATTCCTTATACCAAAACAACACATTTTTACTTCCATTCTTACTCCATCCACCATAATACCTCAAAGTTTATATGAAGTCCTAACTAGTCCCGATATGTATAATTTTTGTCTGTACGAGGCGGGGGGGATAAAAGCAACAATTAAAAAAAATCTAACCCAATGTGTATTTAAAATTTATTTTAGAGGAAAGTTCATCAAAACAATTCCCTTGAAAGTATTTATAGAAAAGGCAAACGGAAGTGACGTTACAGTGGTGAGAGAGTGACTGAAACTGGGATGGCACGTCAGGACCAATAACATTGCAGATTCTTCTTTGGCTTTTATCAAGCATCTCTAAATGTATAACAGAAGCACCAGCAATATTCAATGCCTGGACAAATGATAGACTTATAAATATGTAAGATAGATTCTAGAGAGATAAAAGTGTCTAGTACGACACAGTGAATCCACTTTCCTAGCAGCAGACGAAGAAATTGATTCAATAATTTTTCCTGTCGCATGAAAACTTCTTTCAGTAGAAGAAACCGCATTAAAAACTTATAAATCACCTCAACAATTTCTAGAACATGAGAATTTTGAATTTATTCTTCCTCTGCTTTCTTTATTTCCTCCCCTTTTTTCTTTGTGGATGAGTTGAATATTTTTATAAGGTTAAATTTTCATCCCAACGACATTACACAGCCTCCAAGGCGGATCCGTTCCGAATCGTTGATGGAACATTGAATAGAGATATTATCGCGAAAATGCTGTAAAAGAACAAGATTCCATCTGTGAAATTTCTCCTACTATCGAGAGGTTGGATTCCTCAGCAAAGATAATGATCCCTAGCTTAGGGCGGTGAAAAAACGAAAATGGTTCCCTGTGAAGAAAGAAACATTTTTAGAGCGTCTTAGTCAGTCTGACGTAAAAAAAAATCCTACAGAAAATCTAGAGGAAAAAAAGGTTTAAATTTTGACTTCATCAGAAGAATCCTCAGAATTTGTTTGATCCAAAGACGCTTTGTTTACAGGGCTGGAATAAAACTGGCGTTAATTACTGCAAGAAGATGACTTCAAATTATTGCAAACATCTGACAGACATCGTGTCAAATAAACGGTTACACAATTGAAAAGTGTTTATTAATGTGTCGTGTCTTACTTCTGTTATATTTTTTGTCAGTATCTGTATTTTTGTAGGCAAACGTCATTTTATAATTACACCTTAAACATAATTCTTTATTCGAAATTTTGGGACCGGAAGTGCTTTTCGGATTTTAGAATGCAGGCTATTTAATTTGTATATAGCGTTTATAAAATGAGGAAGCTTTGGAATAGAACCCAAGCATAAACACAATATCCCTTTACATTTCATAACACAGCTTATACATATACCATGAAGGTAGTTTTATATAAAATTTGATAAATTTTGTGTACATACAAATACAATCAATGACGCTAGTCATATACTGCTCACACGGGTTTTTAAGTGGTGAAATTAAAGTTTCACGTAAAAATAATGTCTTGTACTTTCTGTACGTGTACAAAAAGATGATCACTACTTACAAAAAATTACAAACACTAATTCTATATCAGGTGTGAGAAACCGGAAGAAGAAAGTACATACTGATGACATCATAATGAGAAGGAAAATAAGGTAAGCTGTCAGTCTATAGGAACGATGCTGTGTTTTGATTAAAATGTTACAATACATACAGATACATTATTTCTATACAAACAAAACATTTAATGTAATGAAAACTGAAAAAAGGTCAACATTTTATTTGTAACGGTGCAACGCAATAATCATGCTACGGGCAGCCATGTTATTTTTTTTAATTCTCCACTTGAGGCTAGTCATGTCAGCACCTGAAAAACATTCGGGTTTTGGAGGTTTTCGGATAAAGGATATTCAACTTGTATATCCGAAGTACTTACTATATTCACCTTAAATTTTAGGATAATCTTCTTTTATGTGACGTCTTACTTTAGAATGTTGGCGATCACTGCTCTCCACAATTTTCTGTCCTCTGAAGCTTTTAGTAAATTTTATCTTTTTACTATCTTCCCTAAACCCTGTTCCGGCGGTCAATTTTAGTTCGTTTACTGAGGACAAACGAAAAGATTACTTTCTTTAGGCCCTGCACCCACCAAGGCCCGAGCTGAGGATAAATCTGCCTCTCCAGCAGCTTACATGTCCATGTTCCGTTTCTCTTTGGGAATATATATTTCCCAGATATAGAATGAAACTCCAGCTCGCATTCCTCAATTTAGGAAATCCAAGACTTGCTGTTACCCGTTCGTAGAATATGTCCTCGCCTGGGACATAAATGAATTCGGCCCGTTTAAATCAGGAGTCTTAAGCATTGCTTCTCCAGACAGGAGTATCTCCATATTATATGTGGGACCCTTCATTTTTCTTTCTTCTTACTCTCTGCTACGCTGTGCAGATATGTGATATATTATTCTCCGCATGGGACATTTGTATATATGTATATATTGTTTTGTGTACTTCTTAGTAGAATAAAAGTCATTCTGAGAATAAAGCATGTTTGTCATTCTTATGCCGTTCAGCTATTCCGTTACGTCCGTGAAGTACGGTGTTATTATATCACGGATATAATAATGCTCATAACGGGGGTAATTCAAATGGAAGAATAAATCGTTCTTCCATAGCAACATCCCGTTATAATATAAAACAGTGGAGAAATAAGGATCATCATTGCATAGTAACTATCAGTTTCCTGCATCAGTGCGTTCTCTCTCTCTCTCTCTCTCTCTCTCTGTATATATATATAGACATTAAGTGGCGACAGTCGAATGCAATCTGAAGATTGCATGCAAGCATGAATAAAACATTCGCCACTTGGTGTTGAGTTTAGTGCCCACTTTTATATTTACACACGCTGTTAAAACTATATTTCTATCATATATATCTCTCTATATATATATAATTCGCAGATAGTACTGTTTCGCTGTATTACAACTACTCAGTGCGACTTGCCCCAAGCCCGGATTGAAACCCAACCGATGTTGTGCCAGGCAGAGTTTCTATCACTGAGCTATCTAGATTCGATAGAGAGAGACACCTAAATCTATCGTTTTGGATTTAGAATGTAAACAAACGCCAATCAGCCGGAGTGAGCCAATTCATATCTCACTATATATATATATATATATATATATATATATATATATATATATATATATATATATATATATATATATATATATATATATATATATATATATATATATATGCATCTCTCTATAACAGATAATGAATATCTATTGTGTCTGATCATGAGCCGTTCTCATGTTCGAATGTCTGCTTTAATTTCTTGTGAAAATAAAGACAAAGATTGTCCAACATTTGGATATTTTTTTATTTTGTTGGTCCTAAGCTTTCAGGTCACGAGCCATCCTCAGAATAGTTATACAGACATAAAACAAAGATATCCACCATCAAAGATGATATGTTGTCATTTTGACATAGAAGATTGCTATGTGACGTTAACGGTCACGGAATAACAGAAGCAGATCGTAAGTTTCGGTCTATCGCGTGGCCAGACGTCATAGAACCGCATCTTGAACTTACGATTAAAGATAAGACCATGCGTAAAAAAAAATTACTGGGATAAAATTTTAGAACTCGTCAGTATGCTCATAGCTTCAGGCGTGTACACATCCACTTAGCTCATTTCCAGCATTAAATTACAGATTTTAAAATGGCTAAGGGCAAAATTTTAACAAAGTAAGAACAGGGCAGGATTGCCGAACTTCAAAGACGTGGTCTTTCGCCATTGCAAATGAAAATGGCCGTAGCAGAACTATCATTGCTAACTTCATTAAAAATCTGGATGCGTATGCTATTAAAAAATCAAGCGGTTGCCCCAAATAAAAGCGAATTTTCGAAGTAAATCGCAAAAATGGAGGATATACTGAATATTAAATTGTTTTTTGTTCTGTATTTGCTATTTTTATTTACGTGGTCTTCTTATCTTTATGACCAACCAAAAATACTTGTTAATGTTTGTAAATTAATCAATTAAAAGCTTAAAATTTTCATTTGATTATTGATAAACTACATTTTCTAATTAAATGTAAATGTTTTGCAAATATATTTCGATTAAAATAACAGTATTTTATAACTCTTTCGTATCTGGCCTTAACATTTTCACCAGGAGTGTGTATATATACATATATATATATATATATATATATATATATATATATATATATATATATGTATGTCGTCGTCGTCTTCTATCTATCTATCTATCTATCTATATATATATATATATATATATATATATATATATATATATATATATATATATATATATATATATATATATATATATATATATATATATATATTAATTTGGGGATTTAGGCTTATTGCAATGAGTCTAGAATCATTCTCAACAGAATGCAGAAAGCACTGGACGGCCGTTTCGTCCTATCTGGGGTTCATTAGCAGTGCGCATCCACGGACCGTTTCCGACACAACGCAAACGTCATACCAACTGTACCACGGGCCTCGGTGACGAAGAAGACACAAACTAGACTCGATATAGCGCCGCTACTCCCTCAGTTCCGCAGCGATACTCATCCAAGTATTCAGATAACCTCGGAACAGTGCCTTAAGAGCCACGACTGCTTTTTGGCCCTTAACCGCTCTATCGCAGAGCATTAGCTGGGTCAAGCAAGGTATACAAATATATATATATATATATATATATATATATATATATATATATGGACTATCCCGTTGTTTCCGACGCATGAGGGAATTTAAAGAGTTATTGTTTTGTAGAACATTTGTGGTCTTTAAATTCAGAAGATAGTCTCAAAATCAATGATAGTTGTAATATCAAAGTGGAAATGCTTTTCCGATACAGCGTCTGCCAGAATATTAACAGCACCGATTACGTAACGGGTGTCTCCCGTAAACCGACCAATTTCTGACTAACCTGATTAATTTCACGGGGCGAGCAGTGATCGCATTTTATCTGAATGGCGCCGATTGAAGGTTTATGATTTGAGTGTAGGTGGAATGTTCGTCCTTTGAGAAAATGACGGCCTGCACAATAAACTAACCATAATTTGCGTCTAGATGTGCTGTGTCTAGCAGCAGTTTCAGATTATTTCTTAGAGAAAAAGGAAATGGCAAACCATTCGCCAGATGGAGTTTGCTCTAACTCTTTACCTTTCATAAAACTTGAAGAGTCAACCACGAAAGATTATCTCAGTGATTAGGAAATATCAGACTGTCGACATTTGACAATTTTCCCCTCGCCATATTGAAAGCTGGTAAGGCAGCTTTAGACACTTGGATATCACAATTCTTTCCTTGTTGCCTTGGAGGATATCAGTTATTGAGGGGACATCCTCGGAAAGATGTGAAATAAATCTTCTGTGACAATTGAACGTACCAAGGAAAATTCCATAGAAAGATCTGCAATGTAATCAATCCTGACTTATCATCTCGACTCCAGTCACTTTCTCACCGAAGTGATGTGATTTCCCTCTGTTTTTTCTATAAATATTTTCATGGCTACTGCTCTGACGAGCTTTTTCTTGGTGTCCCGACTACATGAATTTAAGTGTGCTACTAAACTGGCATCTAGGTCCCACCCTTTTACTGTCGAAATAGTTAAATATAATCGCCATTTCTGCTCCAACAGTGTCTTTTCTCGCACTTTCTGACAGTGGAACTCCCTTTCGTTTCCTTGCTTGCCTGATAACTCTTCAAAAATTTAAATGCAACATCAATTTCCATCTTCTTTTTTCATGGATCCCATTCATCTTTTATCCTTTCTTAAAATCCCACTTCGTTTCCCTCATTTTCCACGTCGTTTCCCTCACTTTCACTCTCTGTAACCCCCTGCATACTAGTGGCATTCCCGCCTTGCTTGGGGTGTGTTGTGTATGATACACCTAATTTACATAAGTGGAGTACCGACCATATAAATATGGGTTGGTACCGGAAGACGACGGAAGATTAAGAGATCGAATCCAGAGACTCTGCCCGACTGCGACTTAGTCAACCCATTCTGCAGGAACAGTCTTCCCAAGAATATACCAACTACCTGTAAATATTGTGTACCTTTTTTCATTGTTTCAATACATTTTGTTACGTACATTTTGTGTTGTATTATTATTATTCCATGCTTATTCAAGCTTCAACAGGGTGAAATGATTAAAAATATAAAATTGACACAAGTTCATCAGAGTTCTGAGGACTTAAAATGGTTGAATAGCTTCTGATCTTTCAGCTAAAACTGCATCAATCCTATAGCCCAAGATGTTTACCTAAGATAAGCCGAACTGATATTTACTAGAGTTCTCAAAGACATCGTATTTCTAAGATCTTTGGATTTAAAAATATATCATGCCTCTTCAGGACGTAGGTGATCATGGCTCTCTATATATTCCTATTCTTTATAATCTGTGAATTGACATGCATTCTTTAGAAAGATTGTGGAGAAGTTTCTCGTTGCTTTCTTTACGGTTTTGGCGTCCATAAATTTAATTCTCTTAGACTGGTTGGGAATACCAGGTGCTGTAAACTTCGATGTGCGGATGGTGTAATGGATTGTGGCTAATCAGAGAACCAGAGTTTCAAATCCAGTTGGGTTCATTATACTTACTTACTCGCAAACACCCTTGGGAAAGTAATTAATAAACCTCTTCTCCTTCTCCCCACCGGCTATGGGTTAATTAGTAAGACTTGTATCACTAAATCATTATTATCTCAAAAAAATTCTTAAACTAAAAATATTTTCTGACGACAAATAATCTGCAAAAGGTTCATAAGCCGTAGAAAACGAATCAATCAATAACACTTTGTTATTATTTATATGCTCGATCCATGGTATTCTCAGTATCCTTCTGTAGAACCATATTTCTGTTGCTTCAAGTCTCTTCTTCATCTGTGAGGAGACTGTTCAGCACTCACTGCTATAACATTTCATACGTAACATGTCAGTCGTCTTTTCTTTGTTTCTAACGAAATTTTTCTGTTGCTTAATTTTTGGAAGACATTTTAAGCGATACCAATGCAGCCTTCGGATTTCAGTGTCACACTTTCCATCTTCTGTTAAAACACTTCCCAGGTATTTAAATTGTTGTAATTTGAGATTGAGTAAAATGGCGGATTTTGAATATCCAGTGGAATCGATTTCAGTTGTATCAACTGTTATTTTTGTAGCTTTCGTAACAACGCATAATGATAAAGAAAATCAGCTCTTACAATAGAAATGGTCATATAACAGTCACGGTAAATGTTCACGTGAAACCTTGCCGCAGGCCTAAATTCAGTTGAAGGCATATATGTCCGTTGCTATAAATAATGAAAATATTTACTACCCGTAGGGTAAATTTTTCAGGGGTTTTACTTCTGTCACCTTAAATAGCAAGAATTATAGATATTTGTGTCCCATTGTCGAAAAGAGATGTATTTGTCAAATTTTTGTCGGTAATGTGGAAAAATCAACATGTCTGTGTAACGCCAACAAGCTCCGTTGACAAAGACTATATTTAGTCGTCCCCCCACGAAGGCGTCATGTGGCACAAGGACTTTTTAACGTGGGCATTTCCCGAAGGAGACTTCGGCGTAGCCTCCTTCGGGTTCCTCTCCGTCCGTAGACAGAGAGTTGAACCGAACCGTCGCTCAGAAAGTTGACAACGTTGACAAAGACGCCGGCTTATTCATTTTCTTCTTCTTCTTCTTCTTCTTTGTGCCGCATCCCGTCGGAATATAGTTGAACATGACTCTCCACAACTTCCTATCTTGTGTAGCTCTTAGCAGGTTTTCTCACTAAGGCTCCCATTTCACTATCCATTCACACAAACTCGCTGCATTCCCCACCCCCCACTATCTCTCTTGCCACTCAATATGTCCCGTCAGGGTTAAGTCTTCCAAGCCCTCCTTCGTCATTATGTGTCCAAGAATTTGTGGGAAAATGAAATAAAATAATGTTAATGAATACAAAAAATAAATAAATTCATTTTCCCATGTTGCAAACCTTAAAGAAACCGGAAAGGTTTTCTAGTCACATATGCTATTTTATGACCCAACTTGGGGGAAACAAAGAATCTTTTTCTTTCTCCTCTTAGCTTCAAGATGTGAACCACATGGTAACAGCGTCCCCACTGAGGAATGTTAGTTTCCCCGCTCCACCGACGACTGAACTTTTCCCACTAACCAACGGCATTTTCGGGCGTGTTTTAGCAGCCCTACTTATGAAGTAGAGGTTCGGCCATCCCAACTCATCGCGAAGCTGACTTCAGCTCGACCATCTTTACCCGTTTGTATCCTTGCTACTCATAAATTATTTCTAAATCAAAAAGGAAAACGGACATACTCAAGAGATCTTTTAACTTCCTTTCAATCCAGTCAATATAAAAGGAATACACACCCGTAGCAGAAACACGAGTTTTTGTATGTTTTTTCTGTCTTTGTGTATATATTGAACACGCAAAAATACGCACAAAATCCAAAACCTTGTTAACATTGACAAATTTCAGCTATCTTTTCTTGGTTCTGAGTAGAAGTGTTCTTTTTGTTGTCATTTTCTGTGCTAGATTCTTTTTTGCAACAGCGTGTTCAAATTATCACAATGTTGAAGTTGTCGTTAACAATTTTGTCGAGATTTACAAACTCTACGTTTCGTTCAATTTAGCATACCAATCGATGAAATTTGAATAAACTGATTTGTTTGGAAAATAGTTTGACAAAAACCCTACTTCACGGTTTAGTAATTTTTTTAATTTAATTCAATTTCATAAGACTTCATGGTAAACAATATTTTTTCAGAAAATGTCTTTTTTTCCTTTTAACAGCAAAGAATAATTTTTTAGGATTTCTTACTCTTGAGCATGCAACATGCGTAAATATCTCTTTTTCGGGTCAAATTACAACTTTTTGAAGCTTTGTGATTTGTCTATAGTTCTCGCTAACTAAATTAAGGAAAGTTTTTTGTACTAAGCTACGCACCCTAGCAAAACCAATTGTATTTGATATCCCCTTACCTGTTTGCACTTCTCAACATTTGGTTCTGATTGGTCAGTGTATGACTATTTTAGAGGGTGTGACTGAGAACGGTCGGAAGTATGTAGAAGACTTCCTCGTTGCGTACACGTTCCCTCCACGGAATTTTCAGTAACCTCCTGTAGAACCACATTTCTGTTGCCTCCAATATGCTCTTCATCTTTGGTGAAATTGTCCAGTATTCACTTCCATATAAGAGAATGGATAACACATAGGAATCAAGCACTCTTTTCCTTGTTTCTACGTTACGGCGATGAGGAAATTACTAAAACCGAGATGTCACGTCAGGACCAATAACATTGCAGATTCTTTTTGGAATCTCTAAATGTATAGCACATGCCACAGACCAGATGAATCAGTAATATTCAATGCATGGTGGAATGGTAGGTTTGTAAATGTGTAAAATAGTCACAAATAATTTCAGTGACCGTTTTCCTTTCGAACACAGAAGTACTACGTATCGTGAATTGATCCTTACGTTTAATGATTAAATTGAAGTTGGTGTAATCTAAGTTCTTTGATATGGGAAAGTTGTTTCCGTGGTGGAACCATACTGCGTTCTCTGTAACCATAGACTACTGGAGCCACGACTACTTTCACAAAGCCTCTCACTCTAGAGCATTAGAAGCAGGTTCAAGCGATGATATACACAGATAGTAATTATTAGGAGGATTTGATAATTATATCTAATTAATTCATCGAGGATTTGATAATTATATTTAATTAATTCATCGAGGAATATGTGAGCGAGCGGCGCTATATTGAGTCTGATTTGAAATCCCTTCGTCACCGAGGCCCGGTGTAACAGTTGGTATGATGTTTGCTTGACAACCTACCTGTCAGGGTTTCAATTCTCTGTAGTGGATGCGCACTGCTGATGAGTCCCAAATATAGGATGAAACAGCCGTCCAGTGCTTTCTGCATTCTGCTGAGGTTTCTGTCAGACTCGATAAATAACTAAATAAATATTATAATACAAATAAATATTACAATCTAAATAACTATTACAAATATATATAGTGTTGTGAAAAACCAAGTTTACCCCTGAGATAATATTTTAAATAGTTGTCTTTTTTTTTCAACAAATCTTAATTAAACTCTATATTCACAAGAAAACCCCTTCTTAAATGAATTACAACCACTTTCAAAAACTTTTATGAAGCTGGAATAAAAATATTAATTAAAAATTAAGATGATCAAAAGTAAGTGACCCCTTACATTTACACTCTGTATTTTTATTTTACATGGTTGTCAGTGTAAAAATCAAAATGACATGTTCATTTTTGGGTAAGCTGTGTATACTTCAATCAATCAATATGACTCATTGTGTAGACAAAAGTGTTCAGTTAGAGATTAAATTTAAATATATATATTATGTGTGCAAAGATCAAAAGAATTTCCTGAAGCTTTAAAAAAAATCATATAGTTGAAGCCTGTAATGATGGAGAAGGCTACAAGAAGCTATCAAAACTAATTCGAGTGCATTTCCCCAGCGTACAACAAATTATTTATAAATGGAAGTCATTTGTTATGACGGCTTCACAATCAAGAAGTGGCCGTCCGCGAAAAATAACAGCAAGAGCAAGTAGACATCTAGTTTGGCAAGCCTAAACAAATCCTGCCATGACCTTTGCAGTTCTCCAATGCTCACTGGCCAATGTCATAACCAATGTGCATGCGTCTACAGTGCGAAGAAATCTGAAGAAGGCAGAATGTCTAGAAGAAAAAAAAAACACTGCTTAGGAAATAGAACAAGCATGCTCACCTCAACTTTGTTGATCATCCAGAAAAATGAGACAATTTTTAAAAAAATATTATCTTAGGGGTTCACTTACTTTTGCACAATTCTATATATGGGTGTGTTTGTGTGTGTGTATGTGTTAATAATAATAGATAATAACGGAAAGGTACTAGAGCGTAATGTCGGCTTAAAAATATTGCCCAATGTTCAGAGTTACTATTATACATCTTGCTATTAAAGAGGACCTGTATATTAAAACATCTCTCTCCTACTATGAACCTCACTTTATTTAACAGTGGAAATGAAGAGTTAAAAGTTTGTTTTTTTTTTTAAATAGAAAT